>JBBIGC010091876.1:0-10084 GCA_037576955.1 Lepidarchus adonis
CTCTCTCTCTCTCTCTCTCTCTCTCTCTCTCTCTCTCTCTCTCTCTCTCTCTCTCTCTCTCTCTCTCTCATGCCCTTACTCTCTCTCTCTTCTAGTCAACAAGAGACCTCATTTGAGAGTATACTGTTTGAGAAAAGCTGTACTGTACTCTAAGACCCACCTGACATCCCCTCTCTCTCTCTCTCTCTCTCTCTCTCTCTCTCTCTCTCTCTCTCTCTCTCTCTGGATCTGCAGAGCATAAGGAGGGTCTGGAGTGGAGGAGGGCGGTTCCTAGCTACACACAGGCTGGCAGTGCCATGGACTTCCGTGCTTGGGGCACACTGCCGCGGGACGAGAGCCAGGAGCCCCTACCCAAGAACTGGGAGATGGCCTACACGGAGACGGGCATGGTCTACTTCATAGAGTGAGCGAACCAATCAACAAGTCTTGTCTTATATTTATACAATAGACTGTGAGCAAAGTCAACCAATTGATAATGCAAAGTTATATTTATAGAATAATCATTTAGAATAGTTATATTTGTTTCATTTTTATGTTCCATTCAAAGTTTTGAGGCACCACAGATTGCAGGTTGTCAGATTTTTCAGATCTGCTCACATTTCCTGAACCACGTATTACTGTGGATACTGTAAGGACTCTAATGATCATCCTGATGCCGATTGCAGGTGATTTGGAATTTTATTGGCTCAGTGTTGCTAGCACCAAGCGATATGAGCGAAACCCTGTTATCTGGGGTTTGCTGACCAGTTGGAACATGGTGGTTAAGCTTTTGTTGGCTTATCTGTCTATCGATACTCGGCTCCATGGCTTCACCTTCTAATTTGCAAAGGCTGAACAAACACACAACTCTGCAGAGTGTTCTGCTGTAATGCAGGTGAGTTTTTATGACTTACCTTCTAGGCTTAATGTGGATGCAGCCATAAATATCCAGGTTTAAATAGGACACTGTATGAAACACTGTTTAGCTGCAGGTCTACGCTGAGAGGGACTGATGTTGACCGGGCTTGAGACTTGTTTTACATGATGCCTGAGGCTAATGCAAATGATGGAGAGCAGTGTGGAAGCTGGGTGGAAAGGTTTTTCCCATGAAATGACTGGTGTGGTGTGGCCTGCTGTGCAAAGTCCATATATCACACACACAGGAAGCAGCAACATTTAAGATGGGAAGTGAGCAAGAAACCTAATGCTCCAGCTGTGAGGAAACCGATTTTCTGACTAAAGTCTGCATTCAGAGATCCTGCTGTCATTCAAAACTGACTCTTGTTAGAACATCAGCAGTGTTCTTCAGCCAAATTTCTCATGTGGTTTGGAAATCTGGTGCAAAATTGCATCTGACAAATGCACAGTATTATTTCATATCAGTCGAATATCAATATATATCACAATATAAAACCATTTCTGTCAAGTTTAAAAGTTCCTTTTTACTCATAAGTGAGTCGTCATAAAGGTTATTCTGTAAATATGATTTATTTTCTGGCAGAGGTTGACAAATGTAGTATAAAACATTATACAACTGTATTTCAGATGGATAAAATGGGTATAACTATAATAAAGTCAAAAGTGTCACAGGAGAAAATCTATAGAATATGACACTGCTTCACATTGTTAAAAATGAAGGGAAAAACATAATAAAATTAGTTTTATTGCTGGATGCTATTCACTCTGCATTTTGTTTGTTTGTTTTTGCATTAACATGGCGCCTGTAGGCTGTAGTTTGTCATTTTTGTTGAGCAGAGGGATGGACAAAATTTAGTATTTGATTTTCTGAGTCTAACACCAGATGCGTGGTAGTTGGCAACTCTGTATATGCCTTCAGTGTTCTGGATGAGCTTGTCCTACTGAGGATAACAGTAAAACCAAATACCTGTATCTTCTCTGTTATCTTAGCTAGAAAACGCTGGCAAAATGGCTGCGTTAGCTGTTGAGGTTCTCCTCTTGCTGTCTATCTCTTTCAGTGTGGGCAGTGGTGGCCTAGTGATTAGGACTTTGCCCCTGGGATCAGAAGGTTGCAGGTTCAAGTCCCAGCCCGGGCACCACTGAGGAACCCTTGAGCAAAGTACCGTCCACTTCATTGCTCCCTGGTGTCTCTGTTGACGGCAGCTCACTGCTCCATGTGTGCACGTGTGATGGGTTAAATGCAGAGAATAAATGTCCCATTTGTGGGACTATAAGGGATAATAAAATTAAAATAATTGTTAAAATGTTCTATCTGAGTCTACATTAACATTTTGTAGAACAGCAGCTCCTCTTTGGGACCAGGCCATACAGGTGAGCTTTCACACTAGGTGCCTGATAACTGAGTCACCAGTTGTACGTCCTTAGGTCACTTTTGTTTGGTCCTAATCACTGCAGACCTGCAACGCTCCAGAAGACCTGCTGTGCTGGAGACGCTGTGACTCACTCGTCCAGCCGCCACAATAAGACTTTTGTAAGAGCGGCTCAGATTCTTCTACTCAACCATTGTCCTGCTTCCAACACATCTACTTCAATAGCTGGATGTTCAGTAGCTGGATAATATCCCACCTCCTCACAGGTGCCATTGTAATGAAAGTCAATTTTCTTCACATCCATCATCTGTCAGTGGTGTTAATGTTGTGGCTGGTCAGAGGCAGGTTCTTTAGAGGAGGTGCTTGTGGTCGGACTCATATGAAGCCTATATTCTTACAGATGTGTGTTGTAATTCTATATAGGGCTGCAACTAATGATTAACTTAATTGTCGATTATTTTTCCGATTAATACATTAATCGGATAAAAAACAAAAAACAAGAAAAGCATTCATTTCTAACCTTTTATTCAAAAACAGAAATCTTTAGAAAGTGCACAAACATGTTGCTCCTCAATTATACACCACATTTAAACACAGCTTAGAATTAAAATTATATTTAAATTAAAAACACACACAAATATTGTTGTCAATAATAGACAAAGCACAGAATATACACTGCAAAAAATGCTTTTCTAACTTAGTAGTTTTGTCCTGTTTTCAGTCCAAATATCTAAAAAAAAAAAATCTTTAATCAAGATACATTTACTAGACACGTGAAATAGCATAAGAAATTGTCTTGTTTTCTGAAAAAACACCTTAATTTTAAGTGATTGTTTGCTTAAAACAAGCCAATGGGGTAAGAAAAATAAACTTAAAGCGATATAATCTCAATCAGAAGTTTAAAGCATCACTTAATTTTCTTATACCATTTTTGTTGTCTAGTAATCTTGATATAAGATGTTTTAGATATTTGCACTGGAAACGGGACAAAATTACGAAGAAAAGCTTTTTTTACAGTGTAGCTATACATGACAACAGATTGAAGAATGAATGGTCTTTAGTCAAAGTGCAGAAATAACTATAGCAACCCAGCTTTACTACTTACAGCAGTTATTAACTTGTCAAACATTATGTTCCTCACTTCCCCGGCTGTTCCTCCCTTCCTCCTCATCAGATTTTGCAGTTAAAACACCTTTTCTGTTTTAGTGTGAAATGCTCCCACCATGGGTCGCATGGATTTCTCTGCCTCCGCCACATGTCTTTCCTCTTTCTCCGCTGGTTTGTTTTTAAAGGTTTGCTCTGCCCTGTCTGTAAGGCGCTTACTCTGCTAGCATCAGTGCACATGAGAGGGAGACAGTGTGTTGACTATACTCCGAGCTCAACTAAAGTTTTAATTTTTTAAAAATTAACGCGCGACACAATGAATCGATTGTGAAATTCATTGCCAACTCTTTTAGTAATCAATTTTTATCGATTTAATCAATTCTTTGTTGCAGCCCTAATTCTATAGCTTTAGATTAGCTAGGGTGAGGATTGTGCTGCTTTAAAAAAAATGTTGTGCCAACCTATGTACGACAAATCATCCATCCTACAGAGTTGTTCTGGCACCGGGGCTCAAGTTAGCTTTGGCTAGCAGTTAGCTTGCCCTCCCGACCATAATGGAGAGCTGGGATACAGTTTTGTAGATATTTATTCAGCATTTCTACCTAAAGTCTCTCCACGTACCTCGTTTGTGTTTCGTCTCTGGGCATCTTGCTGCAAAGAGAAGGAAAGTGGAGAAGTTTGATGTTGCATTCACTCCCACCGAGGACGAAGCATCAACTCCGAGGATCTTCCCAGCGGGATCCGCACCTGTCACACGCTGTCGATGTTTCAAAGCCGTTCCTCCTTAATCAGACGTTGAGTCCCTGGTGAGGCCGTTTGAAGTTTGGCCTCTTTTTAAACAGGCTCTGAGGGTTTGGTTGATTATACGCGGAGAAGGACGAGAACTCGCCGGTGTGTCTTTATGAATAATAGTAAATTCCAACTTTGACCTCTGAGGTAGTTATTCTGGGTATTGTTTCCGTCGCTGGTATGAGTGTACATTAAGTAGCAGATAGTGTATTTAATCTATTTATGCAAATTAGCTTGGCAAGATTATGGTTGCTGGTTGTTTATGATTTTTTTTCCCTCTGTTTGCAGTCATAACACAAAAACTACAACATGGCTGGATCCTCGACTGGCCAAGAAAGCTAAACCACCGGAGAAGTGTGAGGATGGAGGTGAGGTGATTTGGCTTTACACACACACACAAACACACACACAACCATACATACAGTGGTGGCAGTTTGCTCAAAAATGTATCTCCAACACTAGACACATACAGAAATCTTCCTGTCATTGCTGTTGACACAAATACGGGCACAGTCTTTGTTGCTGGCACACTGGGTAACGCCAGACAGACAGACGGGAACTAGCAGAGCAGGAAGACACTCCAGTCTTGTGCTGTATTTGTTTACTAATGGCCCTCTGGAGCAGGCCAGAGTAACTCATCAGTGTGCCACCGTGCCCGGGCAATTCTTACTCCTCTCTTGCGTGACATGAGCGTGTGCCAGTGTGTTTTTGTTAGGTTGTCACACACCACTTCATTCTTTTTCACACACCAACAAGTGATTGTCACTTGTCACTCATAAGTAAATACACTTTTACCCTCAGCATTCCTCCTTTGCTTTTTCTTCCTCTCCTCCTGGCCAAAATCTATTTTTTGCACAATAATACACAAGAGTGAGGGCTGGGACTGGTGTGCTACAGTTAGACATAGGCCAGAATTATTATTGATTTCCTTGATTTTTGCATTAGAAATGGATACAGTGACAGAGATTAGTAAGAAAATGTATTTACGCTTCGTGAGGAAAAATGCTTCTGCAAATATTCATATGTACAGTGGCTATAGAAAACAATCTCCCCCATAGAAATATTCAATTTCTTTGCTTTACGTACTTAAATTTTAAAAATGCACAAAAGAATTCTTCTCCGCTTTACTTCCTCAATGCAACATATAACTTCCAACTGAAATTTCATGGCTACAGTTTCGAAAAATATTTTAAAAATCAAAAACAAGACACTGAGATTAATAAAGGATCACACCTCAATGTCAATATTGTGTTTTGATGACAACCTGTCTGGTTCACATCTCGATCTATGGACTGATCTGCTAATAGCTTGAGGAAAGTAGCTCCACTTTATACTGTATAACTAATTTATTAGTTAATTAATTTATTTTAAAATTTCCCCCTGGGGGTCAATAAAGTTTTCTGATTCTGATAAATAATAAAAAAATGACGAAAACTGAGGTTTCCAGCAGTTTAGCAAAGTCTCATCATAGAAAATGCTCTTCGAAACATTTGACAGTGTCGTAGAGCTCATTTTCCTCCACCTCAAGGAGCACTTTCACTTCATCCATTTTCACAAGTTTAACCCCATTGTGATAAAATGTGGTTGTAGGATTTAAGGTTGAACATTACTGTGATGCAGCTTGACTTGACTGGACAAGATGTGATTCATTATTGGGTTTTTTGCCAGAATTGTTACAACATAGTTGTTTAAATGACTTGTTGTTGGAAAAGGTTCATTTAAAGAGGTTCAGTTGTAACTGAGATACTGCAGTAATGATGCTGTCGGACTGTAATGTTGTGTGTTTACCTGCAGACACACAGAATGGCTCTTAAGAATGATTGTGATTATTCATGAGAAGTGGTGTGATCTAGTGGTTGGGATGTTGCTCTGTCACAGGTTCAAGTCCTGGCCCGGGCACCACTGAGGTACTGCCCCACTACTGCCCCATCCTGGGTCCCGTTCATAGCTGCCCACTGCTCCATGTGTGCACGTATGATGGGAGGTCACATTTCATTGTGGTTCACTGTGTGCAATGGTGTGTTCACAATGGAAAAATAGTCACTTCAGGTAGAATACAGTAGCACATTTGTAGTGGATAATTATTGCATCTGAACCAGTGTTTGAGCTTTTACTGCCAGAACTGAGAAGAAAATGGTGTAATTGTTCCATAACAAAAAAATCATCATCAATATCTCAAAAATGTATCATTCAATAGAACTATTGGTTTTCAGAATGTCACTTTCTTGGGGGAGATGAAGGAGCAGAGCCTTTAGACCAGGGGTCACCTACTTTTTTTTAAACCGAGAGCTACTTTACAGGTACTGACCCATATGAAGGGCGACCAGTTTGATACACGCTTCTAAACTAACAAATTTAACAAGTTTACCTTTAGTTATATATTATTATTCATGATTAATGATACTCATCTATGTGAAGTCACATTTACGATTTTATCTATAATGTTTTAACAACGTGGGAAACAGATAATATCAATATTATTGATATTACATTATTTATATTAATCTCAACAATTGTTAACATTTTCAAATGATCTTTTCTACCACATTTTTGTGACCTGTAGTGAAGTGTCTCTACACAAGACACACACAGGTTTAGTAAAAAAGAACTTTTCCTCCCATTCACTGTGAAAATGTCTATTTTCTACCATTTTGTTGGGATAAGAAAACACATTCACTTCTCCATCTTCGCTGCACCAGCTAGTTTACTCTCCACCAACATTTGGTCGTGTGCACAATGCTGATCATTGAGCTGAACATGTGATTAAAGAAGAAAAGCAACAGGATAAAATTATAATTTAGGTGCTGCTCATTGGTGAGTTATTGGAACAAGTCCGTGGGCGCCTCATGTGGTCCCTGGGGCCACCCTGATGCCTACGGGCACCATGTTGGTGACCCCTGCTCTAGACCCTTCACTCTGAACACAATTGACCTTGTCTATTCACATTTATCTGTAGAGATCATTGGTGATTGGGAACAGCTTTACCAAAATCCAAGTGCAAGTTAGCAAGTCAGACTCAACATGGCAAAGCAGTCAAAGCAACCGTAAGAGTTAAGAGAACCATGTTCTTTAAAAAGGCCTCTGATCCATGTGTCTGTTCTCCAGCAGAGCTGCCCTATGGATGGGAGAAGATTGAGGACCCACAGTATGGCACCTACTTTGTTGAGTAAGTAATGCAGAGACTCCCCTGACACCATTTTCACCTTTTCATCATCACTGTCCGTCGAAAGTGTGTATCCTTTTAAAGATTTTTAATCATTTATTCATTTTTCTCTGCTGCTTTTTAATAGAGTAAGCAACAAACAATTTTCTACCATATTTGTCAAGTAGGTCTATCGTAATTACAATATGATCTCCTAATCCCAGTTCTTCAAGCTGAGTACAGTCATTTTCCACTGTGGTTTTTACAACTGTGTATTTTTGGTTCAACCAGCAGAATGTGAAGCGTGTGTGTTTTCATGCGTTTAAGTAACTGTGTGTTAATGAAAGAAAGCAGAAACCCCATATATAAGAATATATACATGAACGATTCCAAAATAATGAAGGTTGACTTCTGGTGTCTGCAGTGAGGAACTTATATTTATTAGAGCTGGAGTTGTACTTGACATCAGAACAGTTCAGTGATTTAAGCAAATATTTAATATTTAAGCAGAAACAGAGCAAATATTTCATATATATCATGGCAGCTGCACTAACTAGCTGCAGTTCTAACTCAGAAGCTCCTGGAACATATAGAGCGCATTGTTCAGGTGGTTCCACAACACATAGCCCCCAAAACATGATTGAGACCTTTCACACACCGGGCTGTCCTGTTGATCCAATGAAACATTTTGCAAACTTACTAGAGGTGTTACAATTAATCGATTTGTATCAATGCACGATATTAATCTGACACATGAAAATCGATTAATTTCACATAATTTTGCGGGATATTAATCTGACACATGAAAATCTATCAATTTCACATCATTTTACTGTTTTAATAACAGTAATTATTTCATGTGATCTGCACTAATCTTAAATGGAATTAAATGCTATGGATTTGATTTTGGTTGTTAAAATCAAGGTGCCAAATCCAATCAAATAGGTGCAGTATGGCACGTCCTGGATCCAGTTCTAGCTTGCCCTGACTAACTGCAACTAATCACAGCAACTATTTTGAACTAAAGAAAGACACAGTACACACCAAATCAAATTGTTGGTGAATTTTGCACTTGTTTCAACTAAATTGATTAGCACTACAGAGAGCTCAGTATGTCATGAGGAAAATTAGTAGCCTGTTAAAATACTGCCGACTCGTATGCTAAGGGAATGTTGATAATAATTTGAATATTATTGGTTTCCAGATCAGTGAGGCAAATGTGAGTAAACATGAGTGCTTGTCTCACTTGTCGCACAAAATAAAATAAAATAAGTTAAGCATAGCCAAAATGTGTTATGTTAAATTTAAAAATGAATTAATTGAAACAATAGGTTTACTACAATAATCTTACCATCACTAATGCTCAGGCCATTAACAAGTCATTACATGGCAAAGTAGCTGGAAGAGCTGATGGTGGAGACTACAGCAGAAAGAGTGCTGATGTTTTTCATTCACAATCCACGATTATAGACAGAATGTTTCTTTTGGGAACAAACCTTTTAACTGTGGTTTTTGACAGGTTTGATTTTTATTTTTCTGAAATTGAAAGCCCTAACCCTTCACACCCTCAGGGCTTGTCAGAGCTAAAATTAAAGCTGAATCCCTTGATAAATAGGTCAAAAAGGCAGAAAAAGGCTTTCAAAAGTCTGAAACTTGCAATTTTGATAGATCCAGGGCTCTCTCGACTCAGCAGCACATGGTGAACCATAAGCTGCTTCTAGTGAGGAAGTAGCTGAGCTTGTTAGACGCAAGGTCATGGCTTGTTATAGTGTTTTATTTTTATTTTTTTAGCATAAAGAGCAAGTGAGAAACACCAGCATCAAACAAGCGGGGTTGTTTTTCTCGGTTCCTCCCCAGGGGAATTCTGGAAGATGGAGTCCCAGTGAGAGGGGAAACGGTGCACTGATCTCACAACCTCAACTGCAAGGCCTCATGGGAGTTGTGTGACAGAGCAGGAGACATAGGGAACAATGAACTCCCTGGGAGAACAATCTAGATTTTGAAGAGATGGGTTGTTCCTGTTTATGTGAGGATCAGAGATGATGGCACCACTACAAGATCATTAGCATTAGCATCTATTCATTTCAGTAGGATTCTCTCAGTGCCTTATATGTGCCAAGTGTTTGGGAGATCTTTTCATTACTAATTTCACATAACTAAAATGCAGAGAAATTACATGTTAAAAATGCAGACTGGTTCATCACCTTCGTATTACAACTACTAAGCTGTGTTGCTCCAAGGTCACGCATGAACAATGATGTAAAAATAAAAAAACATCTTTATGTTGTAATTGCCTTTGAAAACTAACGACCATTAAAACAAAAACAAACAAAAAAACTGAAAATTAATATAAATTAAAAATAAAGGCTGAAATGTCTCTTAAAAAGGAAATATTTTGTCAGATAGGGATGGTAATCTTAAAAAGAAGTCTAAAGCTTTGTCCACATGGACATTCAAATCTTGGAAAAAAACATATGTGCTCTGAACAAACTAGGGGCTTTATAGCAACACTTGATTTAATATGACCTTAAACTTGCACCTCAGTTAAACGCCAGCCTGCAGTTCAGACTGTATTGTGTGTTGACCTGTGGGGGCAGTAATGAGTTAGTCCAGACTGTAATAATGTGTGTTGACCTGTGGGGGCAGTAATGAGGCTGTCAGACTGTAATGTTGTGTGTTGACCTGTGGGGGCAGTAATGAGGCTGTCAGACTGTAATGTTGTGTGTTGACCTGTGGGGGCAGTAGTGAGTCAGTCCAGACTGTAATGTTGTGTGTTGACCTG
>JBBIGC010091887.1:0-10084 GCA_037576955.1 Lepidarchus adonis
AAACAATTTAAGGCTTGAACTACTTAAGTTGTGTGTAATGAATCTGAAATATATAGGAACTCTAATGTTTATCAGTATATTGCAGAAAATAATGAACTTTATCACAATATGCTAATTTTTTGAGAAGGACCTGTATATGCAGATTTTCCTGGAGAAGCTCAGACACAATGAAACACACTTCCTAATTGTTGGTGAAATGCTGTGTCTTGCAGTTAGTGGCATCCTGTTATTCTTAAAGTAATCACAACAAAATACAGAAACTTGATTAATTACTTAAGAAAAATTGAAGCAACAATATAGTAATATAACATTCCCCACTTGGCATGATTACACATCATTCAGCAAATCCAGAAACTCTTCATATATTTAGGCATCTTGGGGGATAAGGAGAAATAACTAACAGCAGTAAGAAAAATATAGTCTCTCTTGTTTTACCTCTACCTAGTGCACCTTCCCATCTTTGCCAAGGAAGGTCTGTGTTATCAGGCCAAGAGGCCATTCATTTCTTGGTACTTGACTGTTTTTGAGAACAACACTTCCATGCTAGATGCTTGGGTGAATGAACCGCCAATTGTTTGTGTGCATGTAATGTTGGTAGGAATTGTTCATGCCATCTTTCCCAGAAGGTGTTGGACAGGTGCTGAACTTGCCACCACTGGAGCTAGAGGTTTGTAACTCAAAATGACCTGCAGGAGCAGGGACCATGTTTGCATTTTGTGTGAAACGAGCAGCTGTTATGAGTATGAATGAATCATCAGGGTCACTTGTGACAGGAACAAATGCCTGGCATTGATAATGACTACTACTTCTGCCATGAAGGTCACCAGCACGTCATGGGTAAATTTGTCTTTTAGCTAGAGGAACATGGAGTCCAGAGTCTCTCATCTCATTGGAAGGCCAAGCACTCTTTCCCATACTCCACCATAGTGGGAAGCATGTGGAAGAATAAAGGTCAACCATGGTCTGACCCATAAGACCTTGTGAACATAGGCATCTGAATCAAGTGTTTTTCTGGATGATGGTCTAAATCCTCTAAACCCACAGGTTACAGAAACACTCTGGACTGCCTCATTACTGCCCCCACAGGTAAAAACACATTATTACACTTTTCTTGTAGGTTGGCATTCAACAGAGGCTAACAAATGTAAATGTAATGTCATGTTGAAGTCAATTGAGCAAATGTATTTGACGTCTTTTTAGGTAAAAGACCTTGTTGACTCCTTTCCAAATGTAGCGTTTGCTTGTGGCCAAAAAGTTACATTTTAGTCTCATCACTCCAAATGACTTTGCGTCAGAAGGCTTGTCTCTGTGCTGTTTGTCATATTGTAAGCAGGATACTTTGTGTGAATGCAGACCATTTTTCTTTAAGTGCCTCCTTATTGTAGGCATCTTGAAATAGCCACACCACAGTTTTTTCAGAGAGTGTGTTTCACCTGAAGTTATTCTACACCTAAAGTATTTTTCTTTGCATCCCAAACAATTTTCCTGCCAGTTGTGACTGGAATTTTAGTTGGTCTACCTGACCATGGTCTGGTTTCAACAGAACAGAGTTTGAACACTGCTGAATGACATTCTCAATATTTTTGTATATCACTTTACTGTTTTTAGAGTTCAACTACCTTTTCCCAAAGATCCTTTGACAATTCTTCTGCTTTCCTCATGACTTAGAATCCAAAAAACATCAGTGCAGCACTGGATGAAAGATGCAAGGGTCTGTAAGGAGTCCAGAAACTCATTGATCTTTTATACTCACCCACTAATTACAAGCAAACAGATCACAGATGAAGATGGTTCCTTTAATAGATATTCAAACCCGCTTGTGTCATGTTGTGTGCATGTTATCAGGCCAAATCACCAGGGTATGTAAACTTTTGATCAGCGTCATTTGGGTAGTTTCTGTTATTATGGTTTAAAAAGACTAAACACAGTTTTTTTTGTTGTTGTTTTTTTACAATAAATGACTTTAGCCAAACACTAACCAAGTGAAAGTGAAAGAAAATTGTAGTGTTATCATTCATATTCATATTTTTATTTATTAATTTTTTTATTACATATTTTATATAATTTGCCTTACTTTTTCTTTATAAATGCACCAATGTGGGAGGCTGTGTGAAACGCCATTTCGATACAGAGTGTACTGTGTATACTGTTGTATTGACAATGAACGTCTATTGAATCTTGAATGAATGGATTTATGCTCACATGTTGAGATTAAGAGCGTACCATTTACTGTGTGTAAAGCCTCTAATAGTCTGATTTGAGGAGGCATTCCAAGGGCCATGTCAAACCCCCCATTAAAGGACTGACCATTTTTTTGGGTTGCTAAATGGAACTCGGCAACTCAGTTACACTTTTGGTTGATAATGATACTTCCTCTTCTCTTCCCAGCAAATGTCTAAAAACCACCAGAACTGACAGCACCTTCTGCAAAGTGGTGACCTTGATGGTAGATCTGTGTGGTGCTGATAAGTAATTCTGCAATGCGATGCTTCCCTTGATAGTCAAGGAAGCCTTTTCACACTGGTCAAGGTTCAAATGGTGACGATGGCCTCTGACTTTCAGAAGGCTGTGTGCATCAATGAAAGGATCCAGTTTTCTGCAAAGACTATTTTAGGATGTCTTGTGGCTACTATTATCTCTTGATCATAGACTTCCTGTTGTACTGGTTGGATGATAATACCTGAAGCTGTAGTTCCAATGGTTGAACCTGAACAGTGAAGAACTGGCCTTCCTCAGGGTTTTACTGGCAATAATGGTTATGTGTACACAGCAAGTAATCACACAAGTTGGTGACTTCCAAGAAGAGAACTTGTCAAATCTTTGGTAACCAAGCTGCTTAGACGATTATGTAGTGCTTAAAGTTGACACACGAGGCCAGAGTGCTGAGTCTGAACTTGGGTCAACAAGGTCATTAGTGTTTTCAGAGATACTTGGCTCTGGTATGCAGAGAAATCTGGGTCCACTCAGCCAGTTGGTGTCTTTTAAATGGCCTGCAGCAACATAATGTGTTGCATGATCTGCAGAGTTCTGGGTGCAAGGATATTTTGATATGTAGATTACTGACAAACATAAAAGGGTTTTATTAAATGTAGCCATAAACAACCTTGGTGTCTGAGTAGTAGGTGATAGCACTGAGATGAAGGGCCAGTACTGGTGAGATTTAAATCTGCTAGCTTGACTGGAAGCACTGCTGTGCAATGTTCCAGTCTCTACATTAACTACTCAGGGTTAGCGACCAGCTTGGCCTTCCCTATTACAAACACAGCATAGTTATTTCCAGCAGCATCTGAGACTTTTACATAGCTGATAGCTCTGGGTGATGCATTAGACAAGACTCACAACACCCTTCTGATAGCTGCTTAAGGTGACGTTCTAAGGATAGAAAGACTGGACAGCTCTAAAACTTCATGACATTCAGGCCTCCTCCATTTCATGAGGCAGTGGTCCCAGTCACCATTTTCCAGTAGTGACCTCTCTCAGAATAGCCTTGCCTCAGGTTATGATCGGAGAAAGGTCCCAAGAGTCGTAGAGGCTACTGATGGTGGATAAGACAACCGGTTGAGTTTTAAAGTGTTTTTTCACCATAGACATTGAAAAGCAAACAGTGTGAAGGTTCCAACGGAGTCCAAGACTACATTGCATTGGCAGTGTTTTTGCATTGAGGTCCAGATCTTTAGGGTTATTTGCCTGATTGCTACATAGAAAGGCTTCCATGACCTCGCTGTTTGCTTTAATCTTATGCAGCCTCAGGTTTTATATGAAGGGGATGTCTTGTGTCTTTTTTAGCAAGCTGATAGCAGCTTTGACTGTAGGCAAGGAATTAAGACAATCATCTACATTCGAAGTCATGCATCACAAAGTTCTTAACCTCAGGGTCTACATGGTTCTCACAGGCTTGAAAAGACTGGTATAAGCCATGAATAGCCACTGCTGGTGAGGAACAATTACCAAAGACATGGATCCTGATATGATAATCCAGTGTCTTTGGAGTTGTAAGAAAACAGGAGTTCCTGTTGCAATTGCTTTTTTTCTTTTTTAAGCAGTGCGTTCTTCAGGTCAGATCCAGTTAACAGCATATTGTTTAGTGACTCACATATTGAGCACTTGAATCCAACACCACTGTGGTTTGTCTAAGAGAAGTATAACTGGATCTTGAGGGTTGAAGTCTGGGATGAGATGCACCATTGACTTTAGGTGTGCTTGAAAGGCAGCATTACAGGCAGGGGGTCGCTTTACTTTCTTTCAGGCTTGGTAATAGAATGCAGACAAATCCATTCAGAGATTCCACTTCATAGTCAATGGCCCTTCTTGCCCATTCCTTCACTCCAGTGCATGTTCTCAGTTCTTTAAAAATCTCTTAAAGTCTTCGATGGGCTTTTCTCAGAATGCACATTTACATATAGGGTACAGTTTTCAATGAATGGGACAGTTTTTTTAGGTTCCGCTTTTCTGAGGTTTGTCATTAAATTGAAGTAAGTCACCAGCTCACAATGAGGAAGATCTCTTCTGTAGTCATTCATGTTCGAGCTGCCATTAAAACTGGAGTTTGGCGATTATGATTATGGTGTAAAATGCTGTATCATAGTCATTCTCAGACTTTTTCATGTGATTCATGAACATTTTCATCTTCATAGATTTGAGACTTCTGTGAGGTGACATGACATGATTGGCAATCAGCATTGATCTATAAAATATTATTCAGTACAACATCATCCAGTTTTTAAAGGTTTAACTTGCTACTGTGTTTCTAACTTTTTTAATCAATTGCCTTTGCTTCAGCAATGCCTGCAGCAATTTCTTATTATAAATAAGTATTGCCATTGATGCTTCCGGTTTAGCTTCTTCTAGCTTTAGATTAATTTCCTCTTTGGCAAAGGAAAGACATGCTTTTGCTGCTTCTGCTCTCGACTTGGCTGCAGCACGTAAGTACTTGATCCTACTGAAGAACACAAAGCATGGGGGTACGTCTTTAATGAGAGTGCTTCCGCCGCCATGGCACAATTTGGTGGGATGTTTATCCCTCTGAAAATTATCCACTTGCTACATCCAATTGCTTGCTCTGCGTTACCTTGTCTGTTAAAAAAACATCATTTTAGTGTTGTGTCCTTGGTATATGTTCTCTGTATAACTTTATTTTTTTTGTCCTTGGGTTTATTGAGAAGAAAATAAGGTGAAAATGAAACATACAATGGCCATAATAAACACTATGTTCACTTTAACATGGACAGAGATACAGTGTAAATATTCCATTTTACTCCTTAATGTGAAATCATACTGTTACAGGCTCTATGTATTTATTTCATATTTAATCTTAAATGTAATAAACTACCAGAACACCATTTTTTTCCAGTCAATTATTTCAGTTTTGCCTGGTAATTTATGCAGCTCAACTACAGTGAATAATTGTAAATGGTAATAAAAATCACTAACAACAATTATGTACATTTCATGTAAAACACTCATTCTCCAGGACCCGTTAACTTAGTTTTCCTGAAACATAGGGCATAAGTGAAGTCCTGAAAGATAAGGCAAACAATTACGTGAGGTGCATCAGCTTTTGTTGCTTTACTTTCCTCCTTTATGTTCAGTTCATGCTAAACATGCGTATGGAGTTTAAGTCTGGAAACTGTGCTGCTCTTCCATGAATTAAATCTACTGCTGAGTTCTTTTAGTCAAATATTTTGGCTAATTATCTTCCTGACTTTTGTTTCTTGCCATTTCCTCCCCATTCTGGTAGTGATATACAGTACTAATCCCAACAGTCTAGTATTGTGCTAACAATGCTTCAGAGGGTGTGAGAACAGATTGAGGAAAGTCATCAGCAGAAGTTAGGGAACCTTTTGGAATAATTTGCTTTAACTGTCGAGGCTTAATTCACTTTCATTGCTGCAGAAAACCTGCAGTTTCTAAATGCTTAGGGAAAAGTCTGTTGTCAAAATCCTCATAATATTTCAGTTTTTGGTGACCCATAGATTTTGGTTATGATGTGTTTATTTCTTGCAGCCACTTACCTTTATACTGTTTAAGGTTATTTACTGTAATCATACTGCCTAAACTGATGCAATTAAAGAGTTCTCTGCCTCATACACACTTCCTGATTGCTGGTGAAATGGCATGTCTTACTAGTATTCTTAATGTGTTCACAACCAAATCCAGAAACTCAAATAATTATTTTAGAAAAATGCAAGCCACAATGGTAACAACATAATGGGCCATAGCTTTGAGGGAAAGAAACTTAACGTTACACTATTTTCGTTACAATATTTATACCTTCCCACTGTACGCTGTCATGTAAAAAAATGCGAAAAAAATTGTTTTTGCAACATTCTTGGACATATGAATGTTTAATCTAAATTTTAACAATACTGGGAGATTCAAGTAATACAAATAAAAAATTAAAACACTTAAAAGTCTTTTTAATATCTTGTCTGTGATTTCCAAAACTACTTGGAAATTGTGACTAAAGTCAGAAACAGAAAACAGAAAAAAATTATTTTATAATAAACTGAATATTAAATGGGATGTCCTAATTATTTCACATGGCTGAGAGAAAGGAAATACTATCTGAAGTCAATTTGTGATTTTTTTTTTTGTTGCCCACTATATAACCTTTATTATATAGTGGAGTTCCCATTTCAGAAAGGAGATTTAAGAGGGTTTTATCTAATAAGCAGCTGTAGAGCAAAACATTTCTCAGTGCTAAAATGATGTTTGTACATGATTAAAATTTTAAGTGTGAGTGTAAAAATGGTGAACGTTTTAATCGTAAGTATGTACTTTTAAAATGTGAAGGAAGATGAAACATACTGGCACATCATCAAGGGTTTCCCAAGCACTTTACCACTCTTAATGAAATCTCTTGTAGTCACTCTAGGGGATTTTCTTGGAGTCTAATCTGTCCATGCTATAGAGCTCTCATTAGACTAAAGGAACTTCAGTGATTGTAGAATTGGCACATGCTAATACAGAGTGGTGTGTGTTGGGGAGGACGAACTGGGTTAGATCGACTTCAGTGGTAAAACAATAAAAAAAATTATATATGTAAATGCATGATTTTCTCTTTAACATCAGTGTCTGGAAGGAAATCTGAAGAAAGGGTTGGAATTATTACAGATGTCATATATATATATATATATATATATATATATATATATATAAGAACAGGGAAATCCAGGAATCTCTCCAAGCTATTCTTGGCAAACTGAACTGAATAAAAAAAAACCTGGCCTGTGGTGTCTGAACCAAATATATCAAAGATGCCAGCATGGGCCAGAACACAGTTATGAGTCATGACTGTGGTGTTTGTCTTGCAAACCAGTTACAAAAGCGACAAGTGTCCATTCAATTGTTTGCCTCCTGCATTCTCAGCATGAATTCAATCTGACTGGAGAGTGTTTTAGCCTCTTTGTGTTGCTGATGGAGATCAGTGAGATTCAAGATGGTATTTTTTGAGGCGCTTGTGCAAAGTTGTTCCTTTTGCACTGTGATCACTGGGATTGGATGCAGCACATCACCCCCAACAACCAGTACCCCCCCCAGAATAAGATGGATTGATTTTACACTATATGCAAAAATGGATGCACTGTTTTTATATACATCTGGTAGGGTTTTTGTTATGATGAGGTTTTTGCCTCCATTGTTTCTTTTTTCAGCGTTATCTCTTGTTTCCTGCAGCTTCATCATACTTGTGTTCATCCAACCAGAATCTCCCGTCTCAGTCTTGTTTGCACCAAATTGTACTTGTTTAGCATTTCATTCGGCTGTGCCACAGATAGCATGCTGAAAATCACTTCTTGATTGGAAAGTCATTGCATTTCATTGTAATTATCTACTGGCAGCTGATGCAGGAACAGTAGGTTCCAATACAACAGTAGAGCAGTCTCACACAGTGGTAAAAGCAGTGCAGAGGAGAGAGATGTATTGTGTAGAGCTTAGTATTGCTGAATAGCCTTACTCATCACAGCACATGATTTCATACATCGGTATACACCATGACATCACCATTGAATTTGTTCACTGAAAAGATGTATTCATGTTTTCTCTTACATTATACATCGTTTTTTTTTTAGCAAAGACATGCTTTGTGTCAAAGTTTTTTAGGTTTATACTGGATCTATAGATCTCTGCAACCTAATATCTTACATTTTAGGCCACACCATATAAACCTCACTCTTTTCATTAGAAGCATTCATCTGATCTCACCTAAGGAACTGCAGATGCCATATTGGACTCTAATTTGTTCATAGTTTTTTTTCTTTATCACTCTCTGGTGTCGACCAGAGGAGTATGGGTTCTCCTTCAGAGCCTTGGTTCCTTTCAAGGTTTCTTCCTATAATTAGGGAGTTTTTCTTTGTCTTTGTCGCCTTTGGCTTGTTGGGGGTTCAGGCTCGGATTCTATAAACTCTCTAAAGCTGCTTTCTGACAGCTTCAGTTGTAAAAAGCGCTGTATAAATAAAATTGACTTGACTTGACATTATAAGCATCATTGATCAGATCTGATGTTTCTAGCATGATGAATCTCACTGGTGTGGCTAAGTAAATTATGGTACTAAATATCAAACAATAGCGTCTCATGAAGCAACAATACAGTATGTCTCATGAATGCCAAACTAATTCTGAATCCCAAATTACTCCATACTGGCCCCAGTGAGTTACGGAGCTAGGATCTCCACACCCAAACAGTTGTATACACTGGATTGCAGGTATCTGTGCACATGTCAAGTATCTATTTTTGAAACAATGAGTGCAAAAGCCCCAATTTTCATTGTACTATGTAAAAGTACAGAGCCATTGAGATGCAAAGGCCACCACAACAATAAATTGTTCTAAATGGCTCTCAGCTATTCATAATTGGGGCAAGACCAACACTGAATGATGGTGCTGTGGGGGGAAAAAAATCAACAAAACATCAGCTCCAAGCTCAGTGTTCCCATTAAGGTCACATGCAATCGAATATGTGTCTGATTTAGAATCTTTAATTGGCTCAGAGCTGATCTGAAAAGATCAGATTTGTGTCCCCACATAACCCTGAATACATCACATCTGCGACATGTTAAGGCAACAATGCATTTCTGCTGCTTCAACCTGGTAGTGTGAATATAATCATAGGTTACTATTGGTCTCAGCTCAACTGCATATCAAGTTGAAATGTCCTGGTCAATGAACCATGATCAAGTTTGTTAACTCTTTAACATTTTCTATAATTTTCTATATTTTAAGTAAATACAATACATAAGCAAATAAAATATTTTTGTTTCATTTGTTTAACTAGTTTTTTTTTAATCTACAACATTTTATGATCTGAAAATCAGATTGTTTTAGGTCATATTCATATAAAAAATAACATTTTAAAGGGTTCACAAACTTTCAAGCACGACTGTATGCGTAAGAGGAAAAATGTGCAAATATGATTTTTTTAGCTGCACATTCCTTTAACATTCAAATACACTGTTGGAAATAACAGATTGGTTTGGTTTTATAATATAGCAAAAATCATCTAATTAAAATGCAGCAGCTCTTACTTTTTGCCTTGATGAATATGTTTCAAACCATAACCCAGTTATCGAAGCTGTAGCGGGAGCTACTATATGCTATAAGTAGGTAATTCTATATGTAGGCATACTAGAGCAGTGGGCATGAATACAGATAAATAGAATTTTGATGCGCAGGTTGCTAGTGCCTAAATAATGAAAAAAGTTTGTATGATTGATTGAATAATTGTTAAATCAACACAACATTAGGGTTTTATTATTGAGGGAATGCTATGGGATTTCACAGCATCCCTGTCTCTTGCGAGGTTCAGCAGACTATGCATTTTCTCTATAGGTAGGTACAATGCTGTGGATAATGGTAATGCTCACTCTGCACCCCACATACTTCCACTCTCACCAATAATGACCCACAGCTCCTGACTGCTCACATCCTGCCACCAGCACATCACCCCTGGCAACAGGGCCCTCCTCTTTATCCAGAAAGGCCCTGCAACATAAAGTATAGGATCTAATTAACCCCTCCACACACACACACACACACACACACACACACACACACACACACACACACACACACACACACACACACACAC
>JBBIGC010091897.1:0-10083 GCA_037576955.1 Lepidarchus adonis
TGGTTCTACAAAGTATTGACTCAGGGGGCTGAATAATTACGCACACCCCACTTTTCAGTTATTTATTTGTAAAAAAATTATGGAATCATGTATGATTTTCGTTCCACTTCTTAAGTGTACACCACTTTGTTTTGGTTTTTCACATGGAATTCCAATAAAATAGATTCATGTTTGTGGCTGTAATGTGACAAAATGTGAAAAAGTTCAAGGGGGCCAAAAACTTGAAAAAATATGTGCAAAAATGAAGACAGCCCATTAAATTTTCAGTTCCCTATTAGGAAATGTTCACATACCTAGGTCTAGTTTTGTTTTTATTTATCTCTGGAACAGAAAGTGATTTAGTTGCAGGTAAACAACAAAAATATTTTGATTTAAACAAAAACATTGATTCATTCATTAAACAAAATATATAAACAAAAATTTGTATTTAACTGAGGAAAAAGTTAGACGGTGTTAATAGCTAGTGTTACCCCCTTTGGCTGAAATAACTGCAGTGAGACGCTTCTTGTAGCATCTAGCAGTCTCTGAAATCAATGTGTGGGAAGTTTGCCCCACTCCTCAATGCAGAACTCTTTAAGCTGTGAGATGTTTGAGGGGTTTCTTGCATGTACAGCATGTTTCAAGTTTCACCACACAGCATCTCAATGGGATTAAGATCTGGACTTTGTCTTGGCCACTACAGGACTCTCCATTTCTTAGTGTTAAGCCTTCAGTTCTTGGTAGATTTACTGGTGTTTTTATGGATCATTGTCATGTTGCAGGGTCCAGTTCTTTTCCAGCTTTAAAATTCTTCCAGATGGTCTCCCATGTTACTCAAACTCCCTCTGATACATGGTAGAATTAATGGTAGATTCTATGATGGTGAGTTGGCCAGATCCTGCTGCAGCAAAGCTTCCCCAAACTTGACATTTCCACCACCATGCTTCACAGGTGGTATGGGGTTCTTTCCCTGGAATTATGCATTTGGTTTACACCAAACATGTCCTCTGTTCTGGAGTCCAAATAATTAGATTTAAGACTCACTTGTGCAAAGAACATTATTCCAGAAGTCTTGGTCTCTGTCTACGTTCTCTCTCTGGCCTTGATGTTTGTCTTAGAAAGCAAAGAAACCTCCAATGCAAGTTAAAGTTGTGCATCTTTTTCTGATTGTAGATGCACTCTCACAACAGTAACAAGAGTCTGCTGTAGATCCTGTGATGTCATTTTAGAGTTTTTGGAAACTTCTTTTAGCATCTCACGCTCTGCTCTCAGGGTAAACTTGCTTGAATGGCCAGACCTGGGCATGTTGGCAGTTGTTTTGGAAGTCCTCCACTTTTTTACTATTTTCTGGACAGTGGAATGGCTGATTGATCTTACCAGACTTATAAGCTGCTGCAATCTTCTTCCTGAAGGTCTCAGACAGTTCTTTTGGTCTCACCGTGGTGCTCACTCTGACCTCCGCATTTAGGAGCTAAAGGTCTGAGGTTTAGTGACAACGTTCTCATCATGTTCACCTGATGTGCTACACCTGTATGTGATTTGAGCCATTGTAATTGGTAATAAAGGTGGGGGGTGTCCTAATTTATTTCTCACCAAAAATCACATGTGTTGAATTACATTTTACAGAAAATTTTGAAAAGCTGTTTAGTTGTGTTACTTGAATCACCCAGTAATGTTAAAATTGAGACAAAATATTCACAAGTCCAAGAATATTACAAAAACACACAGGCTTTCATACCATGGCCTGCCAGTTTCACATGACTGTATTTGACATACAAACCATTGGAATGTGTTAAAAGAATAAATCTGTTGGGTTCCATTAAATGTGTGTATGAGAAGCCTTCCTACTTCTTCAGTAGGAATTTCACATTCAGTTTACGTCTTTAAAAAAAACACAGTAATTTAATATGTTTCCTCAAAAAGAAACCATTGCCATATTCCTTTGAAAACAGTGCAGGAAACTTGGAACCTCATCAGAAAACCTGAAGTTAAAAAAGGTATGGAAAATGAAGCAGTGATGAACTTAGGGTTTTATATCTATATTTATTATATTTATTACAGCAGCATGATGGCTTCTCATGAGCCTTCTGAGGATCCAAAGGTCTCACACAGTGAGTTTCCAGCCTTACCCTACATGGACTGAGATTTCCCTGGATTTCCTGAATCTCTACAAGTTTATGTAGATGATAAAAGATGGAAATGTTGTATTTATGTGTTGATTTTTTCTTTCAAATGATTGACAATTCTCTCCTGTTGAGAAATTGATGAAACATTCAAAGAATTTTAGTTAAAAAAAACAGTAACAGGTAGAACAGATAGAATAGCATCCCAGAAGTAAAGTTTGCTTAAATAATAGATCAGGGAGGAAAACATTTATGTACTTGTGTTTCATTAACCGCCAACCCTGACTAAACTGCTGAGGTCATTCTGGGTCAGTTCACAAATCTGGAAGTGAAGATAAGCCTCAGAGAGGTTTTAAGGGGGAAAAACTCTTTATAGGGGCCATTTCTATAAAAAATATATGCTTTTAAGTGAAGAAAAAATGAGAGCTCTCTCTCAAAGTTAGAATAAACTATCTATTTTTGTGTAAAAGTGCAAAAATTGGATTATGGTACCATTTCAGGAATGTTTTATATTAGCAGTGCAATAGAATTATTTGTATTATAATTATTTAAGTATGTTAGTAAGTCTGTTCCTTATTTTATATACCATGCCCTTTCAAAACTTCCAGTTTTTTATGATGTTCCAGTATCCCCACCCTGTTTACATTGAAAAACTAAATGAAAAAATGGTAGAAAGTGCTAAATGAAGCCAATTTATCTAAAAAAACATTATATATTTTTTTCTTTCATGATGATAACTTTATAATACAGAAACATACCAAAGTTAAGTAATTACCGATGACAGCAGCACCCAAAAGATGAAATGTGCTTTCGGTCAACTGAAAATCCATTTAAAATTCAGAACTGAAGTAAAGCATTTTCTTTTTCCATTGGGAGACAATTGCTTACACCATCGCCTCTAAGTTGAAAGTAAATTTCATCTATGGGAGGAAATGCTGAACCATTTTTGATCTTGTCAACCTGTTTGTGAGTGAAAGAAATAAGAATTGTAGTCATTTTAAAAGGACAAACCAACCATTGCATCAGAGGTAAGAAGGAGACCTTTGGTATATGACTATGTAGATGTATGAGCAAATGTTTGGCTTGGTGTATTGAGATGTCTGAAGCTTTTTGAAGAAAACATGACCCTTTATCAATAGAGAGGAAAACACAGTTTGTTTTACACAAACAGAAAAGGAGCTCAAGCAGTGGCTGAGTCTACACGGTTCTCACTCTATCTACATAAGCAGTTGGGGGAGTCTTCTTCTCACTATCTTCATCCTTACAGCCCACTCTTTTACCACAGTCATGTCAGAGGCAGCTCCAGGTCCACCAGCGGCTCCCGCTAAAACGCCAAAGCGAAGGTCTACAAAGGCCAAGAAGACTGGCCCTTCGGTCTCAGATTTGATTGTGAAGGTCGTGTCTGCAAGCAAGGATCGCAAAGGTGTCTCTTTGGCTGCTCTGAAGAAAGGCCTGGCTGCAGCTGGCTATGATGTGGCCAAGAACAGCTTTCGTGTTAGACTGGCCGTCAGACGCTTGATAGCCAATGGAGGCCTAATTCAGGCCAAAGGCACAGGCGCCTCTGGATCGTTCAAAATTGGCCAGAAGGCAGCAAAGAAGAAAGCCGTCAAGAAAGCAAAGAAGCCTCGGGCGAAGAAAACCAAGAGAACACGGGCAAAGAAGCCAGCGGTAGCCAAGAAGTCTCCAAAGAAGACCAAGAGGAAGACGAGGAGCCCCAAAAAGGCCAAAAAGCCTGGGACCAGAAAGACCAAGAGCCCCAGAAAGGTGACACGTCGAGCCAAAGCTCCGGCAAAACAGCAGTGAGCCCGAGGGCTGGACAGTTTCTACCCTGGCACCTGACGATGAGTGACCATGTTTAGCAACTGTGTTTAAGACACACTTTGTGAATGCCTTCAGAACTCGTGGTTAGAAGAATCTGCCTCATTAATGCTAATGTAAAATACAGACTTTCTTCTTGTTCCAGCTTTAATAAAGAGCTCATTGAGAGTTAATAGTGTCTACTGTGATGTTTTTTGTGTGTACAGATTATAATACAGCTTTGCTTTCCATTTTTTAAACATTGCAGTTTTATTTTACCAGTGGGACCTGTTTATGCAAAGTGTGGTCAATAATATTGGAATACATATAAAATAATGCATTATATTGATGATTAATAACATGTTGCCTCTTTCCCTTGAGAGTTAATGGTCCTTAATGTATATTCAGCACCATGCACCTTTCAAAGGTACATTTACATTGTTTTGTCTTAAAACTTAGCTTATTCCTGAAAGTGTAGGACTAGTTTTGTGATTAGTTATTGATGTATATATTATCCCATGGTGCTTACACCTTTAACAGCTGTGGTTGTGAGAGTGAACGCTAGCACTGAGGTAGCCTCAGGACAAGGAGTAAGCTGTATAAAACTGATATGCAAGTGACTTGGGTCAAGGCCCAGACTCCACCCTCAGCAGCTCCCCATTTAACTCAGTTGACCCTCTCAATGCATTTTGCTCCAAAAACACCACCTCCTAGTGTGTGGGAGCGTCTAAACTGTAAGTGTATCAAGATAAAAGTGGAGTGTAATGAACAGCACTGTGAAACTGGCTACATATGGACTTACTCACTCCAGCATAGAATATATACAGAGGAGAAGTTACCCCATAACTCCTCAATGGCCATGATACCCTTTTTGGCAAGGCAGGTTTTGAAAGCAACTGGCATGCGCCAACAAATTCAACAAAAACACCCCGTCTAAGAAAGATAAAACTCTCTTTTGTGACCACAAGAGGGTGCACTTCCAAAAAAAACAACAACATTTGCTTTTGGTGCTCTCCTGACTTTTTGCACCCTTCATTTTGCGCCCAATTTCACTACTGCTGATAATAATTTTGGAAGCACCATTAGGAAGGTGGGTAGGGATCTGTGTCTGTGTCTGTTGAGACATGATAAGGCTATGTTAAAGAATAAAAATCTTGCCATAAACAAATTTGAGCAAAAATGCTATTTGTAAATAAATATGTAAATCTCTAAAAGAGTTGTTCATCTGTTTTCCATTATAGATGACATATTGTTTGCATTACATGTAAAAATCTTGTGTGTCTTTTGTTGTGGTCTACAGATATGCTTTATTGTTGACAAGCCTCTGGTAAATTATAGTGGATTATCAATAGCATTAGGGAAAGCTTTAGGTAAAATGTACTGGTAGGGTTAGTGGGGTTAGATTCAGCAAAAACATGGGGCCTCCAAATAAAGTGTTATATTTTTACATGGGTCTTGTAAATGGGCACATGGCTACAGCCAATGATCCTATTTTTTATTTGGTCTATCAAATTAGCATGTAGTTATGCACTAATAATAGATGCAGCTACAATTAAACTATTCATGTTTCATTGTTACAAATGGGTAAAAGTAGCACAGATTATGTAATTACACAATTCTATTCTGTATAATTACCTTAATGGGGCAGTGGAGGCCTAGTGGTTAGGATTTTGCCCCTGGGAGCAGAAGGGAGCAGGTTCAAGTCCCAGCCCGGGCACCACTGAGGAACCCTTTAGCAAGGTACCGCAACCCCAAACCCCTGATCAACCTCTTGTCCTAAATTCTGCACTAAGCTGTTTTCTTTCATGATTTCAAACGTCTTTGCTTTTTAGTTTTTGTGGCTGCATGAAAAGCAGTAGTTTGTTGGCTCTGACACAACGTGACATGAAAGTCTAAAATAAAACTGCTATATTTTATTATTATTACTTAAAACCTAATAATTACTGATAAGATCTTTTGCTGATTAAATGTGTTACAGTATTGGCTACAATTGTTGTTTCTTGGAAAAAGACAAAAAACGCAAAGTGGTCAGTTTTATTTTTAGAACCATGGTAACCTTATTAATAAAAAGATTTTTAAAAAATCTCTCAGATAAGGGACTCTTATCACACTCATTTTAAACATACCTACCCTGTTCTCATATGTAATGGGAATAAATGAGACATTGAATTTCAACATTCATGTATTTAAGAGAAAATGGAAAACAAAACTTCCTGCTGTTGCTGGACATATTTTTGACCATCCTCACAATAAGTTTGGAGTATTGTTGTGAATAGAACACTGGCCCTGTTTAATGCAAAAATGAACATGATGTCTGTACAGACTTACGTACCATGCAGACAGCGAAAACATTTATAGATCAAGGAAGTAAAATATAATGAACAAGAGCAAACTTCCTTATGTCTCAAAATGCAACAATTAGATAAAATAGAGGTTAAAAATTAATTGCCGTGTACTGTCTTGACAAGTACATCCTTACATCCTCTACAGAAAACAAACTTAAATACAACACATTTGAGTTCAGTTTCACACATCATATATATCCAAGTACATCTCAATAAATTAAAATATCATGAAAAAAGCTCAATATTTCTTGACATTCCTTTCAGAATGTGAAATCCATACAGTCTTATGCAAAGGTTTGTGCACCCCTTAATAAATAAGAGATTTTGTAATTGAAAAGATATTAACACAAAAGAAGCAGCATTTCATGAAAAGAACACCTTGCCATCCATTAAGCAGGGGGTGGATCTATCATGCTTTGGGGTTGTGTTGCAGCAAGTGGCACAGGAAACACTACATGGGTGGAGGGAAGAATGGATTCCACTAAATACCAGCAAATTCTGGAAGCAAACATCACACCATCTGTAACAAGCTGAAGCTGAAAAGAGGATGAGCTTCTACAACAGGACAATGATCCTAAACAAACCCACGAAATCCACTATGGACGACCTCAAGAGACGCAAGCTGAAGGTTTGAAATGGCCATCACAGTCCCCTGATATCTGCCAGAGGAGGTGTCACTAAGTATTGATTGTGTAGGGTGCCCAAACTTTTGCACAGTGCCATAATAATGTTTTTAATTTTAAATTTTTGTTCAATATAAAAAGTAATTATGCATCAATGCTTGCTGAAAATATTTTTTCGTGTCATTGAGAGTGTTTTTAATTACAAACTCACCAAAACCTGTTATATATCCACAAAGTACACAGTCCATAATGCATCGTTACCCCCACAACACTGGAAACAAACAAGTTGCCAGAACTAACATCGGTTAGCAGTTAGCCTAGCAACCATGGTCGTCCTTGATGCACCAAAATACGCAGACTCTCTGTGTGTAAAATAAATGCGGTTGTAGAGTTGATTTCATCTAAATGCAGCATATGATTAGCTTTATTAAGTATAACGTCACAATCTGGTTGACATACTCTGGTGAGAAAGAAAAAAAATGTCTTTCTTTGCTGCTGGAAAACATCTCTGCACTGCTCCGACACGCAGTGATGTCAATCATTCATATACATGTAAATTCTTCAGTATAAAATTAGCAACACTGAAATGCAAACATTATTAGGCTCACCTTTCTTCAAATCAAATCCATAAACATTGCTTGTGACCTGTGCTACTTTGCTGTTGCTAATGTTGAACGCATTCAACTCGGATATTACAGACGTTGTGTGTTTAAAAAAGTTTAAATTCTGCAGCATAGTTCTTGCATTATGGCATAAAATCAGTAAGTTCCAAATTTGATCAATTTTATTGTTTATGATCAACTACAGTATAATGTCACCGGTATTGAGCTGCAAAGGCTCCAAGGGCCAAGTTAGATGTTTTTACTTCAGATTGGTAAATTCAGTAACACTGCAGCTAATAACACAGGGCTTTTCTTCTATTTTTAAAACATAAATGAGCATTTTCTGTGGCTTATAGAGCGTGGTGGCCTACAGTATAAAGTGGGGCAGCCTATTGTTGGGGAAATACTGTACCAGGAGATCTTAGAGCACTTCATGCTTCCTTTTGCTGCTAAGCTTTATGGAGATGCTGATTTCATTTTCCAGCAGGACTTGGCACCTGCTCACACTGCCAAAAGAACCAAAAGCTGGTTCAACCATCAGGGTGTTACTGTGCTTGATTGGCAGCAAACTCTCCTGACCTGAACTTGCAGATGGAGGAAAAACCAAGAACTGAGTGAATAGGAATGAAGATACTTTTCAGAAGTCTGACATCTCTGTTTAAAATATGCTTTTTTAATTGATCTTATGTGATATTCTAATTTTTTGAGACAGGGAATTTTGGGTTTTATTATTTGTAAGCCATAACCATTAAAACTCCAAGAATTGAAAGCTTGACATATTTCACTCTATGTGTAATGAACCTATATATGAATTTCACTTTCTGAAAGGAATGTGAAGAAATATTGAACTTTTTGTAATATTCTCATGTTTTGAGATGTACCTGTATATATACTGTATATGGTGGGTAAAATAAGTATCGAACACGTCACAAATATTCTAAATAAATATATTTCTAAAGCTGCTGTTGACTTGAAATTCTCACCATATTTCGATACCAACATTCAGTATCCAATCCACACATGTAAAGAAATCAAACCATAGATCCATACACTAAGTTACATGTAAAAAAAATGGAATGACACAGGGAAAAAGTATTGAACAAATTGAGAAAGAAAGGTGCAGAAAGAAAAAAAGCATGTTGAAGTGTGTTTAAACACTTCATGTAAACATGTTGCTGACCAACATTTACACAAACCTATGAAACACTGGGACAATATAATCTGGTCAGATGAGACCAGACCTTCAGATGCTGTAACACACCATGTTTGGAGGTCAACGGTCACTGCTCGTCACCCCAACAAAAAACATATGACACTGACACGCTTCCTATAACAGAAAAAAGAATTATTGGAAAAATATACAGATACATTTTTGATAATGATGATGATGAAGATAAAACGAGGACGGATGTTTCAGCAAAACAACGATCCAAACACACCAAGGAAACTCTCAACTGGTTTCAGAGAAAGAAATAAAGCTGCTAGAATGGCCCAGCCAATCACCTGACCTAAATCCTGTAGAAAATCTATGGGAAGATCTAAAGCTCAGAGCTTATAGAAGAGGCCCATGGAACCTTCAGGATGTGAAGACTGTTTGTGTGGAAGAATGAGCCAAAATCACTCCTGAGCAAACCAGTGACTAGTTTCTCCATACAGGAGGTGTCTTAAAGGGGACTGCCATCACAGTTCCCTGATTTAAACATCATTGAAAATTTGTGGGTAGATCTTAAAAAAGCTGCGCATGCAAGACGACCAAAGAATATTACAGAACTAAAAGAAAATCCCCAGTACAAGAACTGAAAGACTTTTAGCACTAAAATTTTTGTAAGCTAGGAAATCTGCCAGAGGAGGTGTTACTAAGTACTGATTATGTAGGGTGCCCAAACCTTTGCACAGTGCCATAATAATGTTTTGATTTTTGTTCAGTTAATGGCATAAAAAGTAACTGCATCAATGTTTGAAAATATTTTTTTTCCATATCCTAGAGTCTGTTTTAACATCTTTTCAATTAACAAATCACCAACATCTGTTATTTATCAAAGGGTGGCCAAACTGTCTGTCTGTTTGTACATAATATACATATACTTTTTTCAGTGAGCAGAAGTGTGTTGTAGAGGAAGTCTGCTTACTTAAACAGTGCTTTGTCCAGGGGTGTCCATACTTCTGCATATGGCTATAGGTATGCAAGTCGATAGTTCAATAAACAACAAGTGTAATATGAAACTCATCACAGTCTATCAATTGATATACTCAAAAGAATTTGTGTATTTTCATTATTAACATAATCATAGACCCATCTTCAATTATTCCGAGACATTTCATGATGATGCCGTATGTGGAGGCTACTGAGAAACTAATCAGGAACTGTTAAACCCACTAAACAACTTTTGCTTGGAAGGGGAAGTGATTCATGACCTTATTTGTATCTAGTTTGAACTGAAACTGAATTGTAGGTACTTTGAAAGTTTCCACACTGCAACTGTTTGTCATCATGTGCAAAAGACAATAACTCTGACACACTTGACTCAGATCAGTCTTTCCTGGCAGCCATGGGCTCAGTCAGTCTCTCTCTGCTGGGGCTCTTCATGTTCATCAATACCTGTGATCTTCATCC
>JBBIGC010091916.1:0-10082 GCA_037576955.1 Lepidarchus adonis
CCATGAAACGCAAAGCTGATGTAGAAAACAGGTCCTTCAATAATGACTGGACTGAAAAGTTCACATTTATCATGCCAACCTTCCGAAATGCGTCACCAGTGCCTCATTTACAGCGAAACTGTTGCTGTTGCAAAAGAATAGAATCTGCGCCGCATAGTCTGTCTGACCCGTTTTCCACCGGATGCGTGTCCGTTGCGATGCGGCTGCACTGCATTGCAGGACATGCGCCAATTCACACTGAACGCGTTTGTGCTCTGTATCGGATCCGGCGCCGCTGATCACGGAATATTGCGCCATGATGCGATAACAACCGTGGGTAAACCAATGGCGTTTGTTTTGCTGATTTATGCACTACAAACATTATTAGTGCTTCCCAGTTAACATTGTCATTGTTGTTCAGTTTAATTGTGTTTAGTGTGTTCAGCATTTAAAGTATAAAATGCCTCTCAGCAGAAGGAGAACACTTGCATTGGGGTTGTCTGGAGTTCTTGATCCGTATCCGTCAAAATTAAGACTTGATGCGCATCTCTGCCGGAGATGTGACGGAACAGAGACGTAGCGGAGATGCAACGCATCGGATCTGTTGTAAACTGATGCATTGACTTTACTGGCGGTGATTAGCTGTGGCTGCCGTGTCGGAGACGCACCGCAACGCAGACGCATCCGGTGGAAAACAGGGGTTAGTCCGTTCTCATTTCGTAGTGTAGCCTAAATAAATATAGTCATAAATGGTGGTTATTCTGACTAGAGACTGAGTTGTTGTTATTTTTAGTTGCTTTAATAGTGTGGACCACTATTTTATTTTTGATCCTCACAATTTTGAAATCCAGTCGCGGGCCAGATTGATTGGGCCGCCAGTTGATGATCACTGCTTTAAGTCCTGTAAGATCCATCTGTCACATCCCACAGATGCTTGATTGGGCTGAGAAAATCTGTGGAGGCCAACATCTTGAAAGCTACAGTATATCATTCCTCAATCGACTTCTGAACAGTTAATCGTGGTCATTTGCTTCACCTGCCAGTAGCTTTAATGTTAGGGCTGGTGGTGGTGAGTGATGATGGATGGAGAGGGAGGACCACCTTATCCACCTAGAGAGAGAGACCTTTTGTCCAGGAACTCCTGTGCAAAGACGGCTACAAAGGTTTGCACCCCCACCCTGGGTCAGAAGCTGTAGGTTACATAACCCAGCCTGTTATTGTCAGAATGTAGAATCCTCCACCCCCTTCCTTTACACAGTGTGATTTCCTGCTGAACAGGAAGAGAGCACCGATCATATCAGTGGCTCTGGAAGCTTCCATGGTCCCTCAGCTGCTTTACCCAAAACCAGAGTTAGCAATACTTCTAGCGTTGAGGGATTCACGTCCAGAAAGGAAAACTCATCCTGAGGAGATTTACTCTACTGTACTCTACCTTCTATTTATTTATTTTCATTTATATTTTTAATTATTTTTTTACAATATGGTTAAGGTTTTAGCCTAATAATCCTTAATTACAGCTTATTCTTTGCATAGTCTGGAGTGGATCACGATGCATTTCACTGCTTGTTATATGTGTAAAACTAGGCATGTGAGGAATAAACATCTTGAAATAAAGATTTTATGCAAATTGAATTTTATATACTTTTCTTATCATCTTTAAATACATGGGATATTAGAAATGATTTAGAATCCACTATGAATTACTCAATATCAACTATGAATAAATTGGTATCTACTAGGAATTATGCAGTATTTATTTTGAGTTATTTACTATCAACTATGAATTATACTGTGCCCACAATGAATTAATCAGCATCCACTGTGAATTATCCTGTGCCCACTACAATTAGTTGGTATCCACTGTGAATTATTCAGTGTCCAGTGTGAGTCATTCAGTATCCACTGTGAATTATACTGTCCCCACTACAAATTAATCAGCATCCACTTTAAATTATACTGTGCCCTCTACAATTATGCAGTATCCACTATGATTTATCCTGTGCCCACTACAATTATTCAGTATCCACTGTGAATTATACTGTGCCCACTACAATTATTCAGTATCCACTGTGAATTATACTGTGCCCTCTACAATTATTCGGTATCCACTGCAAATGATTCAGTATCCACTGTGAATGATACTGTGCCCACTACAATTTTTTCGGTATCCACTATGAATTATCCAGTGTCTACTCTGAATCATTTAGCATCCACTGTTAATTATACTGTGCCAACTAAGAATTATTCAGTATCCAGAGTTATTTAGTATCTACTTTGAATTCTTCTGTGTCCACTTTGAAGTAGTCGGTATCCACTATGAATTCTGCTATGTACAGACCGTGGGAGTTTACTGTGAATCTGTATTTCTCCTGTTTTGTTGAATCCTGGTCTGGCTGGACTCTGATATACAGGTTCCTCGTTTCCGCTGAGAGGGTCGCTGAGAGAGTAACACTGACCCATGCTGCGTGACATCATCAGACTGGAATGTACTTCCTGCACTGAGCGGTTCTCACTGCTCTGTAGAGAAGAACAGGACTAGACCGCACCTCACGCAGCCGCAACCGCACTGTGGTTCAGCGTTGGGCACATTACTGGGAGAACAGTGGAGAATTAGTGCAGCAGCCATGGAAACCCTACTCCTCCTGCTGACTGCTGCTGCTCACGCCATCGCAGATGCTTCTAACAGTATGTATATCCAGACATGGCTTCGTACCACACCTCAGATAAGCTGGCATGGGAAGAAGGTGGTGTCATTATCTTCTCAGTTTAGGAACTGTACACTGTTCTTCACATGTTGCACTAATGTCAATAATTATAAGAAGATAGATCAGTGTCCAATCTATATCTGATGCCAGTATGTCGCAGCATGTTTTGTGACCATAGTGGTTACTTTCCATTGTACACCACTGGCAGGTGAAGTGAAGAATATTTACTAACTAGTTATTTCATTTCAGTGGCAACTGTCAAAAGGTTGGGATATGTGAACAGTCAGTTCTTGAAGTTGACATCCTGAAAGCAGGAGCATAAGCTACTTTGCCAACGGTCTTATTGTGATGGTCTGAAAACCTCGAGAACAGCGGGTGGAGTTATCAGGAGTGAAAAACTGACCAAATGTGACAGCTTGGGTCATGGGCACCCAAGGTTCACTGATCCATGTGGGGAACGACGGCATCACAGTCAGAGCTGTTTCAACAGTATGAGAGAGACCTACTCGAATATTAGGCAGGTGGTATTAATCTTATTGCTGGTTGCAGTGGATGTTGCCTCCCAACGAGAAGGTCCTGGGTTCGATCCCCTCAGCCAGTCCCCCCAGCTTCCTGAACTTCTGAGTTCTTGCACACACCAAACGCTCATCTCACATCACTCCAGTCCTCTTCCAGCTCCCAGTCCAATCCCATTAAGTTAAAACACTTCTTCTCACCTTCAAAGCTCTTCTCATTCTGGTTCCTCTGTACCTCCATGATCTATTATCTCCTTACAGGAGCACTCCTGTTCTCTGAGGTTATCTAGCGCCAGTCCCATGACTGTGTTTCCTCCTTGGCAGATCTCTCCAACGTTACATCTGACCTGACAACCTTTCTCATCTTCTCCATCACTATTTTTCTTCCACTCCATCAACCTCTATCTCCCAAATGTAAAGCAACCTTGGGTTTGAGAAGGGTGTTATATAAGCATAACATACATTATTATTATAAAAATAATTTATATTGTTGTAAAATATGGAACAACTGCAGGGATTGTGATATGAACATTTCACTCTTTCAAACTGTGATTTCAGTCAAATTCTTCAGTGCTAATAAACAACATGGTTCTTTCGGTTCGGTTCGGTTTGTTCGGTTGGACAAACACTCGTATTTCCTGAGCAGCAGTGACTCTGAAGATCAAGCAGTTATGCAATTATGGTCTAATTGCATAACTGCTTGATCTTCAGAGTCACTGCTGCTGAGGAAATACGAGTGTAACTTTCTGCCATCGCATCGGTACCTCAGTGGTGCCTGGGCTGGAACTTGAACCAGAAACCCTCCAACTCCTAACTACTTGGCCACTACTGTCACTTAGAAATATAAAGTTGAGAAAAATAGAAAGAAAGAAAAAAGGGAGGAAAAATATAACTAGAAAGTCTGGATAAAAAGTAGTAAGGAGCTAGAAGGAGGAGAAAAGGGAAGAGGTGAAGAGAAAAAAGGAGGGTAAGAAAAGAATGAAAGTGAAGGAAGGGAAGAGGGGAGAAGGGAAGAGAGAACAGAAGAGGAGGAAAGGGAGGGAAGGAAAAGAGTAGAAAGAAATAGACAAGCGAGAGAAGAGAATAGAAAAGAAAAAAGAAAAGAGAGGATAGAAGAAGGAACGGAAGAGAAGAGAATGGAGGGAGTAAGGAAGGGAAGGAAAGAGAAGAAAGGAATAGAGAAGTGAAGAGAAGAAAAAAGAAAGAAGGGAGGAGTGGTGAGAAGGGAGGGAAGAGAGGAGAATGGAGGGAGTAAAGACAAGAAGGAAAGGAAGGAAAAGAGAAGAGAAGAGAAGGAAAAAAGATAATAAAATGTCAGGAGCTTTAGAAAGAGAAATAAAACTGCTGTATATGCTGTATATGCATAAAGGAGTGAATAAAAATTCAAGGGATGTAGAAATACATGAGAAGTAGAAGAGTAGAGAGGAAAAGGGAATAAAGGGTAGGGGATAAGAGAGAATGAGGAGAGAGGGGGATAAAGAAGAAAGGAAGGCAAGAGAAGGGAGGGGAGAATATAAGTGAAAAAGGGGACAGAGAAGAGGAGAAGAGAAGGAAAGAAAGGAAAAGAGAAGAAAGGAGAAGTAAAGAGAAATGAAAAGAGAAGGGAGGAGAGAATGGAACAGAAAAGAAGGGGGAGAAAAGAAAAGAGGGAATGGATAGAAAAGAAAAGTGAAAAAAGAAGAAGTGAAAAGAAAAGAAGGGAGGAGAGAAGAGAACAAAAAAGTAGAAAGGGAAAGAAAAGAGGAGAAAGGAGAAGAAAATGAAGAGAAGAGAAGGAAGGGAAGAAGATAAAAAGGGACAGAAAGGAAAACAGGTTAAAGGTTGTGATGACCTCATTGGCTGTGGCATTGGGAATGAAGGGATATTCTTTTAAGAGAAATATATATAAAGTAAATGAACCAGTCTTCCTAATTCATGCCTCCTTCACTGTCCCTCGCAGGCACCGACCCCCGCAGCTTTGCTGTGGTCAGAAAGACAGAGGTCGTCACCTACGAACCCTTTGACTACTCCTACGAAGGCATCTCGCCGAGGCCCCCAGAGAAAGGGGCCGAGGGCCACAGGACTCGACTGGGCCCTCGCTGCCACAACTCCACACACTGCAACACAACCAGAGTGGTCCTCACTCTCCTGGAAGAGACTCAAAACTTCCTGACCGGACCCCTGGTCACACGCTTCGTCCCCACCGTCTACGTCCTGGTTTTCCTGGTTAGCGTGCCGCTTAACGCCCTGGCGTTCGTGGTGTTCTCCTGCAGGATCCGGGAGAAGAAGCCGGTGGTGCTGTACTTTTCCCAGCTGGCGCTGGCCGACCTGCTGTTCGGCCTCGTCCTGCCGCTGAAGGTGCACTACTACGTCCGCGGCAGCGACTGGGTGTTTGGGGAAGCAATGTGCCGTGCGGTCACCGCAGCGTTTTACGGCTACATGAACTGCTCTGTGCTGCTGGTGATGTGCATGAGCGTGGACCGCATGCTCGCTGTGAAGTTCCCTATGAAGTCGTTGAACTGGCGCAGGCCGCAGAACACAGCGCGGGTGTGTGTGGGGGTGTGGATCCTGGGGATGGGGGCTGCGATGCCCTTGCTAACCATACAACAGACCCTGAAGATCGAGCAGGTGGGTGGGAACATGTTGTTATTGGAAAAGCATTTCTGTCTAGTTGCCCTCTCCTGGTCTAAACAAAGGAGTCTAGACAGTGGGAGCAAAATCTTGGGGAGGAGTTGTAAACCATGTTCATTTTTCCCTCTACTTTCTTATTGACAAGCGTGTAAAAAAACGATTTTTCTAGAGACAAATTCTAAAGTTTTTATGGCATTTTCTAAGTTCCTTGTAGCAACATTTTTAGATGTATGAGCAACGCTAGCACATTTACTGTGCATTCTGTGAATGAAGGTCTAAAATGGGATTACTAGCTTGCTAACCAGTCAAATTAGATTCTAGTCAGTGAAAAATCAACCCCTGTTTATACTGCTGACAATCTCACCTGTCAGAACGGGATATATATATATATATAACAATTATTTCTGTGAATACACATATCACAGTTTTTATTGTATTTTGGAAAATGCAATAAAAACTGTGATATGTTTATTCACTGAAATAATTTATTTACAGATCAACTGAACTGTATTTTTGAAATATTCACACTTTTGAATTTGATGCTGTAACACACTCAACAAAAGTTGCGATAGAGGCGAGTTTACTAGTTGCATTACGTGACAAACTTTTGTTTTGAAATTTTTGCTTCAGTCATTTTCTAATTCTCCTCTTCATGACGGAGACAAATCTGGACAGTCCAGTCAAGAACACACACTTTGTTGTAGTCATTGTCTTATTGAAATAAGCATGGAAGTCCTGGGAAGAGATGCCGCCTAGATGGCAACATGTGTCTCTCTAAAATCTTGCTTAGAGTCAATGGGACCTTCACATAAACATGTCAAGGGCACTGATGCCCTGTCATCTGGGTCATCCATACCATCTTTAAAATGGAGAACTCAACTTGACAAGCTGAAATGTGGCATCATCTGCCGACAGCCTACTTTTATACTCAGTTATGATTCTTCACTGTTAGTGAACATTCTGTGCACTTTTACTTAAACTAGAATTCTAACTAAAACCAAGAAAAAGGAGCACATCACTCCAGTCCTCATATCTCTATACTGTCTTCCAATCAGCTACAGAATAGATATCAGTCCTACTCATTGTGTACAAGTCAGTCAATCCAACTCCCCATAAAGATCAGATCTGCTCCATCTGTAGCTACTTTTTAAAAGAGGCCAAAATCAGCTCTTTTTTCACAGCCTTTACTTAAAAACTTTACTTATATTTTTATTATTTTTATTTTCTTTATCTCTCTTTTATGTTTTATTTCATTTTCTGCATTTTAATGTTGCCTGTTATGCTTTAATGCTATTTATTAAACTTTTATCTCTAGAAAGCACATTGAATGACCTCGCTGTATGACAATGTGCTATATAAATAAACTTGCCTTTTCAATCTCATTGTAACTCAAGTATTGTTGAGTGTGTTACAGTATCAAATTCAAATGTTGGGTTGTCTTTGTTCTCTTGTCAGTTAATGGTAAAAATAAAAGAACATATCACATACTGTATGTTTGTTTTGATTGCGTTTTGTGTGAAGTATAGAACGAGTGAACAGTCAGTTCTAGAGGTCAATGTGCTAGAAGCATTAGATCCTTATTGTGATAGCTAAAGCAGGTCTTGTGGGGTGCTCCATGTATCCAGTAGACAGTACCTACCATAAGTGATCCAAGGAAGGTCTACTGCGGTCAAGGGTCATGGGCATTACGTTCAAGACTAGCTTGTCCATTCTGATGCACTGTTGTAGCACTTACACTGTTTTCTATGACTAAGAAGATTGTATTGAACTCCCTGTAACTCACACATCAGTATTGTCATGTCTGAATTTATGCTGATTGTTTCCTGTACCTGGAAGTCGCTTTGGACAAAAGCGTCAGCCAAATGAATAAATGTAAATGTAAATATGCCATTCTTTCACATTTTCTTTTCTTATTTTTAAAATGTATTTGAAATATTTTAAAATAATTTTTCTATTTATATGACAATTTTCCAACCAGTCTTCATTCCTTAGCTGTTTTTGTACTGCGCCTTTAAGATATACTGTTAAAGTCAATACTGTTAGACTTGTACACTACAAATATGCCAGAACGGGCTTGACACTAAAACATTTGGGTGCTTCACAAGCACTAGTTTGTTGTAACTAGCCCACACACATCCATGGCCATGGCCATAAAGGAGACTAGACTAGAATGCTACATGAAAAGTGCCAAAAGTGTAGAGGTAATCATGCAATACAGTTTACCATGCAACGTTTCTAAGATGAAGTACATAGAAGTTAATATTTAACAACATCTCACCTGTAAGGGTCTGTAAAACTGAACTACCACTCCATGCGTCTGGTTCCCAAAGACATCCGTGAAAACCAGGAAGTGATAAGAGTCTTCTTGATTCTCTGTGGCTACTATCAAACCATCTAACCAATGAAAAACAACATATTATCACCCAATGTTTCTTAAAAAGTTATATTAATAATTTGGCAATTACATTCAGTTATAATTTACTACTCATTCGTAAGAGAAATAGACCAAACAGCGGGTGTGTGGAGTAGGGGTGGGTCACAATATCGATATTGCGATATATCGTCGTCCTTGATCACGCGATACGATAATCGATACGCCGGCGGCAATATCGATATTTAAATGAGGACACATTTGACGCCAAGTTGACTCACTGGCGCCGCTACCTCTTCTCTCCATTGGGTGGCGCTGCTCCCGCTGAGTGCAGCAGGAGAGTTCTGTGATCACAGAAGAAGTCAGTTTGTGCTCTAAACTTGTGTTGTGACTCTGAAAGCTCGGCTGAGACGCCTCAGCCATATTTAAAGTGGGAGTTTGGCTTTGAGAACATTGGAACAGAGTGTGGATTATTCTCTGACGCCGTGTCTCTGTGCTTCTCTTTCCTGAACTTCTTTCGTAGCGATTGAATGAATCTACAGCGACCGGTGAACGAGAGCTGAAGCTGAAGTAGTGGTTTCTCTGAGCTTCCAATCGTGGTCGCAAAGCAAATATCGAAAAGTTAACAATATCATTGCTGTTAATTATGTAAGTTAATAACGCACCCCCGTGTTTCTGTGTTATATCGATACGTACTTGTCGTGCGATATATCGATTATCGCAGTATCGTGGTATCGCGATATTATTGTTATCATGGACCACATATCGCGTATCGTATCGTGAGAGACCCTGCGATTCCCACCCCTAGTGTAGAGCGTGTGCTCTCATGCTCTTATGCTCTTTGAGTGCTTTCATGCCGTTTTCGTGATCATTGAGAGAATTACCTGGGAAGCAGAGCTGGGGGAGGGCAATGAGGTCGATGTCTTTAGGCACACTGAGATCGTCTGCCCTGCTGAGGCTGGTATCACTGGTTTTAGTCTCGTTGCTGGAAGACACTGCTGGTCTATCGATCTTTTTCTTTATGAAGGAGCGTCTCTTCTGGACTCTGCTGAAGGCTGGAGCATGGCCATCAGAACCACTTTCCTTGGTCACAAAGGGGGGTGCATGGACCTGCAGTACCTCAGCCTCCAACACAAAGTGTTCTTTCTCTTTAACCTGCAGCTGAGGCTGAGAAAGAGAAACATCTGTACACTAAACTTTGCTAACAGAGGAGACAAATATTCAAAATGACAAATTATTTGAATGAGACTATACAATAGGGCACAACAGATATGCAAATTAAACAAAGAAAAATGAACACCCATTGTGATCAACTGAAAACCCTGATGTTTACTCTAAAGGTTTAAGTAATAAAAATTATAATATGATGATGTTTTTTGTGTTCTTTGTGCTGTACCATCGTCCTGGACAAATGTGTTGCTTCACCCTATACTGTATATAACATAACACGTACTTGTCTCATTGACTTGATTGGCAGTTGTCTGGGTATTATCACATATAGTAGTTCAGACTGTGTTTTCAATTATTTTTTTTAGTCCTAAAACTTCTTAAACAACAAACATTGTATCACTGGAGGACCCAATGTCCCAGAATGTTTACCTGCTTATTCAGTTTTTAGCACTTATTATTTTATATTCAATTAATTCTCTTTATATCAATATTTTTATGTTATTCGGTCGATCATTTTTGCACATTGGTTCCAAATATCAGTATCAGCCCTGAAAAGTATCAGTCGACCTCTATTTCTGATTATTTAAGGATTAGATTTGGACACCTACATTATTGTTTTTTTTATTATTCCTCTAATGTTTTGTGTTCATGTGGTAATAAGAACAATAACAAATACATGAAACCAATAAAAACCCATTTGTGCTTGGGTCTTAATTAACATATATATATGTT
>JBBIGC010091936.1:0-10081 GCA_037576955.1 Lepidarchus adonis
CACACACACACACACACACACACACACACACACACACACACACACACACACACACACACACACACACACTGTGTTTTTCTTATCACAGAGAGTCAGTGTTAAGATCTCAATTCTTTTAGTTGATTTGGACTTTTAAAAGATCTTGAGAAAATGTGCTTTATGTTTGTTAAAACATTCCTTTGTGTTATTATGTACACAGCATAGATTTAGATTTATAAACTCACAACATATTTATTTTAGATATTTTATGCAACATTAAATGATGCTTTCTGTTCATCTCCAGTTACAGTGAAGTTACTGCCTTCACATTTGAATATTAATTTTACTAGAAACTAAGGGTGATTAAGTGGTCAAATGTTACTCTACCTTGTGCCATGTTTATGATGAAAAGCCAGTGAAATTGAGTGGGAGGAGTAGTTAAAGAGAAAAAGAAAGAGAAATATGTTGGAAAAGCAACACTGTGGTAACTTCCCAACTTGGTGAAGAGCAGTTTATTAGTCAGTTCCAAATTGAAATAGTGATAAAGCCTGGACATGTTGACAGAAAAACAGACTAAGTTTAAAACTAAAGCACCAATAACTTTTGAGGTTACAGATGAAAATGAGCCAGTTGGCTAATACTGGCACATTTGCATTTAACACAGTCACATTTGGGTTCATTAGCATGCATTATCTGCAAACTAAATAAATAATTTCCAAACATTAGTAACATTCACTAATTTGAGAAAAGAAATGCTATTTGACATGGAAGAAGATTTCAGAAAATGCTATTCAATAATCTAAAAGTATTACATGATTAAAGGAGTTAGATCCATTAAATAAGTAGTGTGGTTAATTGACATTAACCCTATCAAACCCTATCATGTGTGTGTGTGTGTGTGTGTGTGTGTGTGTGCGTGTGTATGTGTGTGTGTCCGTCCTTGTCTATAGTAGTCATAGAAAAATGAAGCAACACAAAGAATTTAAGTTTTCCATCACAACACAAAAGATGCTACATGCCTTTATTGTTGGATGAACTTTGTTTCTGACTGAGCATGTGCTCACATTTAGAATTCACATTGCTATGTAAACACATATTATTGGTTTGTTGAACACTAGGAATATATTCCTGTACATGTTTGCTTGCTTAAAGAAAATAATAATGTTTTTGTCTGTTAGATCACATGCTTTACATATGAAGGTGATCAGATTAAATTGATGCCTGTTCCTTATTAGTTTGTTGCATTTTCATGTTCTAACTTTAAAGCCTTTAAAGCAGGTAAAACTTTAAGACTTTCAGAGGCGTGTGTATCTGCAGTATATCTTCGTGTGTGGTGGGTCCCCACCTGTCTGGGTGCCCTGAGCTGAGAGGGTCAGTGGTGGTCCAGTAGGAGGGCAGCACTGTCGTCAGAGACTCATACACACAGCGTTACACACAGTGTGAAACAACAAATTAACCAGTCACACTCAAAACGACACCCAAAACCTGAAAAAACCCTCTCCTCTGCTCGCTGTGTGGTCTGTGGCTAAAGGGTAAAGCACTGTGGGTCAGTGTGGGTGCATGATATAAACTAGGGTTTTCCATTGAGTAACTAATTTAGCTCATCAAATTAATTTAAATCAGACTCGGCCAAAGAAAGTGACAGTGGAGTCAGGAACCAAACCTATGATCTTGAAATGGTATTCTTCTAACCCACATATTTATAAAAAGACATTTATGCAATGATGTTTTATTTTTACCCTATTGTTATATACAGGGGGTGCTCAGTTTATGTAACACCGCAAGTCGGAACTCATGTATCTAATGATGGCATATATTTATTAAACATAAACGAGTAGCACAAATTTAGCTAACACAAGTCTCTCTCGTAGGCATATGATGTGTGATGTGGTGTTTTATGTGGAGCAATGCTTTGTGGCCTATGTAGTGTCTGGTGATGGAAAACAGGTGGGTAATATGAGCGGAAAAGTGGTGGAAAGAGTTCGTTAGAAGCAAGAGCGCAGGTAAAATAAACACATGGATCACATACACAGCAGTAATGAAGTGAAACTGTTCCTGACCTTCACTGTAGAGTCTGTCTTACGTTTGGGAGCCATAATGAAGTTTCCAAACAAGCAACACAAACGAAAGACAGTGAATGGCACAATGTCAGCTCCCTCGTATAGCGCTGTGTGGATTAATCAGTTTAGAAAATTAATGCCAATGGCAAGAGTAAGTTGTTTTTCATTGCTTCCTAAATTAAATTTAGGTGAATGATGCCTTTAGTTGCTTTAATGTATGTGTGCACGTGCATGTGTGTGTGTGTACGTGTGTGTGTGAACATGTGCACTTGTGCGTGTGTACATGTACATGTGTGTGTGTGTGTGTGTGTGTGTGTATGTGTGTGTGTGTGTGTGTGTGTGTGTATGTGTATATGTTTGAACATGAACTCCACTACTCAGACTATGGAGTAGCCTGCTCAGCACATCCCACAGCTGCTTAATCATTAAGCATTAGCATTTGAATAGTTCCCTGAATAATGTTTACAGTGTGGCTGGGTGCATTCTCCTACAATCTGCCAGAGCCCAAGGTTTCCCAGCAGAAAATAGCATCACACTGCCTCAAGCAGCTTACCTTCTTCCCATGGTGCATCCTCATGCCATGTGTTCTCCAGGTAAACACGAACAGCCGTCCACAAACGAAAAGGTGATTAGTTGGACCAATCAGCCTCCTTCCATTGCTGCGTTGGTTTTTGTAGTCTCTTTTGGTGGCATACAGGGATCAGCATGGGCAGTCAGATTGGTCTGCAGCTACGCTGCCACGTTGTATTGCATTGTGTTTGACATTGTTCTGTCAGAGTGAGATTATACCACACAGGTTTTGCTTTCCATGGCCATCAGCAGAACATGGGCACCCATGACAGTTCACCTACCATTTTGGTAGCTTTATGGAGATTTTATGGAGATACAAGGTTTTCTTCAGACAGTGTAAATATATAAGCAAAAAAGTACTTTTCTAACATAATGAAAGTTAATGTAAAATATTTTGTTACCATTGTCATGTCCATAAATAAAACAAGTACAAGGTACATATAGGTATGTACAAACACACCATATATAATGACATTAAACATGCAGATATGCATATAAATTATATATAGGGCTCACATCTTTTTCATATACAAATCTGTGTGTGTGTGTGTGTGTGTGTGTGTGTGTGTGTGTGTGTGTGTGTGTGTGTGTGTGTGTGGGTGTGTGTGTGGGTGGGTGTGTGTGTGTGTGTGTGTGTTTGTGTCTGCTACTGTTCCCCACATAAATCAGAAAAGCGTGACTAAACTCTCCGGTAACAGGAGCCCCAGACCCTGCCGAGCGAATCAGTGTGTCAACACACTCCACTCCCAGCCCAATACACACTGCTAACACAAACACTGAGGTCAGCTCTGAAACGCTCACATGCTCATGCACATGCAATGGGCTTAGAGATGAAGACATTAAGGTAATTAAAGGCATACATATCCTGAAGTCCACATTGGACACACACTGTAGGAAACAAATGCATGCTGGGAAATTGAAAACACTTTAATCTCTGATAAATCAAATCAGAAATAATTAATGTATTGTATAACTATGTAATCCGTGTCGTGCCTGAATACCAACTGCAAATAATTTAAAGTAATTGCAATAACAACATTTGTCCTTTATGTTAACAGAATGACTAAACGGCTTTACATGGTTTCTTTCTATCTCCCAGTTTGACGCTTCAGAAAAAAATTAAGATTAAAGATCATTAGATCCAAACAATGTACAATAATTAATTCAAAATCTCTTTTTAAAAAAAAGATTTTTCTAAAAGAAGTTCACGGATCAGCCGTGACATTAAACTTGGCAGGTGCAGTGAAAAGCTGTGGCTGAGATACAGTATTAGTCAGTAAGTGAACAGTCAGTTCTTGAAATTCTTGAATCAGATCATCTCCAAAACGGCAGGTCTTGTGGGGTATACCCGGTACCTACCAAAAGTGATCCAAAGAAGGATAACAGTGAACCAGTGACAGGATCGTGCTGTCTCACTGAAGACTAGTTTAGGTACAATTCCAGAGCTACTGTAGCACAAAACATTAATCCATTTCTCAGTGTTACCCCAGGGATCGGGGATGGCATGTCACAATGACACATGATATATATAGTATATATGGAAAAAAGACAGATAATTCATATTTTTGTCATTTTTATAAAATGTATTTACCTTTTATACAATTGGGTAAAGGTTGATTTCAATTAAATGTAAATGGCTAATAGTCTAATACACAACCTGATATAAACGGAAGTTATTAATGTTAGTCTTTGTGTGTGTGTGTGTGTGTGTGTGTGTGTGTGTGTGTATGTGTGTGTGTGTGTGTGTGTGTGTGTGTGTGTGTGTGTGTGTGTTTGTGTGTGTGTGAGTGTGAGTGTGTGTGTGTGTTCAGTATTTGTGTTCTGTCTTTGTTTATATGAGCCCACCTTGGTGGGCTGAAGTAAAATCACCCTCGTCAAACAGGAATCTGCGTGCTGCAGTTGTTCAGGGCGTCACACTTCACAATACCTGAGAGAACAGTTTGGTTCAATGTAGGCAAGGAACAGCTTAAAGGGGAAGCTGTTAAAACATAAAAAAATCACCCTTTACATGTTACATACATGACTAGCCAAGACATTTAGCAAATGCTAATGTGGCTAAAAATTAACAAAAATGAACAAATGTGTCAAAATGTACAAAACTACAAAAATTAAGGTTTTATAGATTTTATATTTATTTTTGGTACTTTTGGTCTTGTTATGGATTAAAGCATGTCATACTGTTTCAGTCACCACAAGCAAAACATTTAAAGATTACTTAACAACTAGACACAGTTTGTGACAAGTAGTTTGGCAGTAGGTGTGCTAATAACATTAAATACCTTTTGTAACAGATTTTGTAAAATCTCTTTTTCAAATGACCAATGACCATTAAATCTGTTTTGTAAATATAAATATTTAGATTTTAATACTTGCAACATGTTTACTACTGGTTATCTTGTTTACAGCATTTGCTTCTCTAAAATCTCAGTATACAGCATTATACACACATTCAATTCACCCATGTTAATATTCAAGAAGCTCTGTTTTATTACTGGCATTCAACATCTGTTTTTTTCCCAAACACAAGCTGAAACGTGGACTCATCTGACCACAGTTACATTTTAATGCAGTTTTATTGCAGCTTCCCTGCACCCTGAAATGGATTAAGCGAATTAGATAATAAATGGATGGTTTTTAATGCAGTAGCAGACTGGTAACAGTATAGCTGCATTTATCACAATAGCATGATGGTTTCACATTCTACTGAAGGCTAAAAGGTTGCAAAAAATCAAAAGTGCTTTACAACTCATGCTATCACAATGATCAAGATTTCTCCAGATTCTGTGAATATTTTCGAACTATTCTCTAGATCTAAATTATTTTACTGAGAAATAGAACTGATTTGCACAACAAACTTGTGAGTCAGGACACTGGATACTCCATATACCCAATTATGATAAGTACTTTTGCAAGCTAATTAAGACTCAAAGGAATTCAGAAATTGCAGATTTTTGTTTTTTAGGTCAATTTACAAAATGCCCCAACTTTTCAACAATCTTGTTAGCTAAATATTGTTAGACATTTTTATTTAAAGTTTTATTATTATTATTATTATTATTATTATTATTTATGTTGCCTCTGTTTTACTTCACCATTTACAAACATTATCAGTATGGATATTGTAAAGAGACACTGTCTTACCCTACAGAGGGAAAAATAACATCACTGTTCAAAGAAGCTCAGCGAATGCCATGTTGAAGCCTTGTATACTCCTTCAGTTTCAGAATCTACTCCTGCATGGATGAAACTTAAGGATGATGCTATTTGTCATCATTATGAAGATTGGTTGTAACTCAGATTTCATTTATTGCCTCTGCCAGACTCATCTATTGCTGGAGGGAGACAGAAAAGAACATCAGACACTGCAGCACTCTGTCAAAATATCAGCACAACTTCAGGCCGTCCACACAATTAAAGCATGCTACCCCAGTACTGGGGCCTGCTGGCTTCAACAGATTATAGTATTTTATTCATAAAGTGGAGATTAAAAGAATGATTTGCTGTTAAATAAAACACAATTTTACTCTAAATGTTGTGGAAGACCTACTGTAGTCAATTACTTAATGCTAACAAGTTGTAAAATCTACTTAGCACACGACTCAGCGTAATACAATCTGTATGCCTCAATTATAACACACATTCTTCCTACTGTGTCAAATACAGTCACTTATGTAGTTTCTGACACTTTTGTCTACAAAAGACAGGCTATGTCAGCCATCTATAAAAATGGACAAAAGTAAGTCGCAAGTATTTAATGTATGGTAGCAATCATGAAGTCAGGTCCATGCATCTACATTTGACCATTTTTTGACATTCTTTAGACATGCAGTAAACGTTGGTAATGTATTTTAGCCAACATGCATTTGTAAATGGTTTTATTCATGTTTTTCAACCTCATATTAGCTACAGACTCAAAATGGTAGTAGTACACCTAGGTATCTTAACCCTGCAGGAATCACAACACCTGTGGAACCAATTTTCTCAAACATTATAGTTCGAAATTATCCTCTGAAATGTGTGTGTGTAAAAAGTGTTTACTAAAAAATTGTCTACTAAAAATGAAAACGAAACTATAATGACTTTATATTTAGTCCCTACTCCTTTGTCTTATGACTACACCACTAGTAAGCACAATGCTAACTAGTGGGGTCCGAACTTACTAGATACCTACATTAGTCGTAGCTCCAGTGCAAAAGTACATTAGTTGTTGGGGTTGACATTGTGTATATTCCATTTTATGGTAACTTAAGCCATAACTCCCAAATTAAATTGACAGACAGAAAACTAAATCTTGAGCTCTGAAATGTAATTTTTTTTCTCTGGAGGCTTAAGGCAATTTTCCTCTGTGTGACTATTAACACTGTGAAAATATGTTAAAATACTCACTTTAGAGATCAGAGAGTGCAGTTTCTGAAATATCATTGTTTCGTTTACCTACTGGGGTTTTATGGAGATCACATTTTGTTGCAAAATGGGCCAAAGCCTAATGTTTGTTGTCTTAACAGTGCAAACCAGACAGACTTAATTCTGCATGCCAGCGGTGGTTACCGGCTTAATGCTCAGCACTGACGTTTATCAATATCCTATTAGTTTCTCTTGGAAGCAATCAATGCAGTTCTAAAAGCCTGTTGTTTCTTCTTAGTTCCTTAAATGTGCTAATCGTTATTATATGTGTCTGAATGTGCTCGTATACAGTGTTTCAGAAACGCTAATACGGGCAGACTGTTTCTGGCTTTGTTGTTATGGTAACTGTTGCCAGGCCAGTGTTTAATTGGCTTCATTGTGTAATATCAGCGGCTGAATCAGAGGACTGAGATATTAATAACACTTCAGTCTCTTCTAGAGCGTTTAACAAATGAATAGCTAAACAACTCACATGTATTCTGACTATGCTTCTAACCCTAAATTAGTCCCTTGGCACCACAGCTGTATGGCTGTCCACTGCTCCAGATGTGTGTTAACAATTCACTAATCCCAGTGTGTGTGTGTGTGTGTGTGCTCATTGCTCAATGTCCCATCCAGGTTTAAAAAAAAGGAAATTGGCCACTTTATTTGAAACACCCCTTTGTTGATGAACAATTAGCCTGATTACACACTGTGACAGCACCTGTAACACAATACTGTAACTGTAACAAACCACTTGGGTAACCCTGTGCTCACACTGAAAGCAGCACAGGCGACAGAGTGGCTGGATGTCCGTGGTTTTCAAAGGTCGCTGGGCATTACTCAGCAACGAAAACCAGAAATGCAGTGACAAAATGATGAAATTGAAAAAAGTTTATAGAGTCGAGTAAATGCCAATCACAAGACAGATGTTTTCTGTTCAAAACATATTTCCCAACTGGAATGTCCCTGATCTTTAAACATATCTTGTGGTATATTTCAGGTTTTACAAAACAGCCCATTAAGAAAGCATAGCTATAATGCAATGTTAATATGTCAAATCAAACAAGGTAATTTCAACTGGCTTATTAAACTGACATGTCCAGAAAAATGATTAAGGAACAGGGCCGAGATGGCTAACAGGTGTGGATTTTACAAAGCTAATGTTGCACATTTGCTTGTAACTAGTTACCTTAATTAGTTTTTCATGTATTTTTCCTATGTTAGCACATTTATGGCAAGTTCTATTTTGATCTCATCATCCAAACCTGTTTTACAGTAGCTTTCTGGCTTGTCAACATCTTTAGTAAACTGTTGACAAGCAACAGTGATGTTTTTGCAAAGCAATGGCTTAGTCCTCAGAACTCTGCTATGCATGATTGCTGTTCAGTGTTCCTTCCATGATAGATTCATGAACATTAGCCAAAGTAAGGAAATTACCCTGAGTCCCTTTCTGGCTGTATATGCCTAATCTTCATTTATCAACCACTCCTGTGTATACCTCCATTTTATATACGATCTGTCTTAGTATAGACTGGAAAAGTTCACAAATCCCTGTTTTTTGTGACATTACAGCAACAATTACTTGAACAAGGGCTGTTTTTGCATCAACTTTTCCCATAAATTGATTGTACGGACTTTGGAGTTAATGAGATGTTTTGAACTTCATTTAACTTATTTAACAATGTTTAAAATCACCACTTATTATGAAAATGCTGCTATGCTATTGCAATATACAGAGCTAAAAAAAATAGTTTATTTATTCAAGCTGTAAAATGACATGGAAACATTAAAATTACACACAATTTGAATGCGAATAAAATAAACATTTGTAGCCCCTAATAAACCATTTATAAAATGATAACTACTTACTTTGCTAACTGGTGCAATAATACACTGTGTTACCTTGCAAATTTTTCTAATTATTTTGGAAGTGGTTTGTGTAAATGTCAAGTTGCACTGTAATTATGCTCAGTGCAACCAACACATTTTGCTCTGTAAATCCAGGCACAAACTCTTTGTCCTTCAGAAGGCATTAGCAGTGGAAAAATTTCCCTCATATAAGGTTTCTTCCGAGGCTATTGAAGAGTAGCCATAGCTCAGAATCTGACCCTTCTTCTTGTGCTCTTTACTAAGTTTAAGCCTACGAAAACACAGCCTAAGAGCCTTAGCCAAAACCCAGTTAGAACCCAGAGACCCCAGCCTCTGCTAGGCTCCATCTCACTGTGTGATAGCATCTCAGCTCAAAGAAGCTTTATTAGCATGACAGATTATATTACATTGTTGCCAAAGCATTTAAACTTGTTTATCATAAATGTCAATTAATCATTCAATAGACGTATAAATATACATACAGAGGTAAAACACATTTAGTCTTCACATAAATGAAAGGTTCACACATAATAAAGAGTGACTTTAAAACTTGTAATTTCATTGGTTTTTAAAAATAGCTTTTTTATAACAGTAACAAAAACTTATTTTTAAATATATTCCAATCAGCCATAACATTAGTACCACTAACAGGTAAAGTAAATAACACTGACAATCTATTGATTTTAATGGCATCTGTCTGGGAGGTGGGATATATTAGGCAGCAAGTGTCATGGGCACCTAAAGTTTATTAATGAATATGGGGAAAGAAGACTAGCCTGTTCTGTGCTCACTCAGTGTATATGTCAGTGTATATATTTTTAAATATGTACATTATCCTAGAAATCAGTGTCATGTGCAACTTTTCCACATATAGCATTAGGGATTTTGGCTTGGACATACTTGAATTTTTGGCAATAAATGACAATTAAGGCACATTTTGATCAGAACGTAGCCTACAGCCTTGTTCTAGAGCCAGAAACAAGCTGTTCTGAGAGACCCCAGCATTCAAAAGCAAAGCAAACAGATGCCATCTCTCCCTGTCATCATGGGCTAGCCGCTACCCACAGGTCAGAGACAAAGGCAGTTTGAGTTTCAAAGCCAGTCAAGGGAAATGATGATGGCATAGGCCCTCTCCTGGGTGCTGTGTGTTTGTGTGTGTGTGTGTGTGTGTGTGTGTGTGTGTGTGTGTGTGTGTGTGTGTGTGTGTGTGTGTGTGT
>JBBIGC010091957.1:0-10081 GCA_037576955.1 Lepidarchus adonis
CTTGTAAAGCTGCTTTGTGACAACTTCTGTTGTAAAAAGCGCTATATAAATAAAACTGAATTGAATTGAATTGAATGATTGAGACATTTTTTAGGCTGGCTTTCTGCACAGATTGGATTACAGAGGATTAAATGACATGGTGAAGGGAAGGATTCGGCATTGGAAATACTTTGCAGTCTAGGAAAATTGGTCCTACAATACAATGGAGAAGTTTGGATACCTGCCTTAATTCCTTAAGCACTATTCGGATGGGATACAGTTTCCGGACATATGTCTGTGAAGCAATGCTACCACAGGATGTCTGCAATATTTATCACCAATTTGCAAAGGATAACCTTACATAAAGCTGCCAGAAACTCAGACAAGTTCTTAAGAAAGCCTCCTGAATGTTAATGGTTGGTGTTCTACACTTCAGGCCAACACCATGGACTTGATATGGGTCAGATAGAATACCTCAAACCCATGGAAACTCCTTTCCCACAGGATATGATGGGATATTTAACATGCAAATTACACACTACTCATAATTATGTAGTTAAAATAATTATTTCAATTATTACAAATCATGAAGAAATCAACACTGTTCAGAGGTGGCCGTGTCTTGCAATTGCTTCTCCGTGTAAGAAACAAGAAATGTTATGAAACTCCATCAAATGGGGTCATATTAAAGTGCAATGTGGGTTTCGTGAGGAAATGACAGTTTAACAGAAGAAATAAAACAGTGGAAAAACAACACCTGGCCTCATTGCCCTTAATGTAGTACAGAGCTCAACAAAAACACACATTCCAGAAGACACAGTGAGAGAAAAGTGAAAAAAAGAGTATAACATTCTCATGAAATTATTTTCACCAGATATGCCAACATGCTTGACCACTCTGCTTGATACACTCTCACTGCTGATCATAGGATTTGTTTTCCAAGTCTAGTGGCATTGAATCACCATCTAACGACAGGAAGGTCAACAAGTCTTTTACTACTTTATTCGAAATATTCTCATTAATACAATAAGTCATGAAGCATCACAAATAAAGTCACAATGACAGAATTTCAGGCGTTTAATGTTTTGTAAGCTAAAATATAATAACCTTTGTAAAATACACTATATGGGGAATCAAGGGTAATGAAAGTTTGTTGCCCTTTTCCTGCCTAGTTCTGGATCACACAGGCTTCTCCAACTCCAAACTCCATCAATCCAGAGAATGTGCTTCCACCTTGTTAGAAGGTTGCCTTCCATCTTATTCTTTGTCGTTTTTGTCTCTTTCTAATAATGGAGTCATAGCCACTAAAGTGAGATAACCCTTCACTTCCTTAGACATTCATCTGGTGATTTGTTGCTGTGTTCTTACAGGACATTTTTGGTAGGTTGGCCACTTCCGGGAAGATTTACCACTGATCGCGTTTATGGCAATGACTTTTATGACAACAAAAATACTTTAGTTGGTAGCATATTATCCTGCTATCAGAGCTTTTAGACTACTTCCTGTTCTATTAAAGTGGTGTTTGAATTTAACAGGGAAGACAGTTATCCAACCTACTCTAAATGATACTGATTTTTAACAAAATTTGGTTAAGCGTCTGAAGAAGTATTTTTTTAATAAATAAAAAGATCATTTAAAAATGTGTTTTGCATTGAATCGGGTTACTGCTGTTGTAAAATTTGACATTTAAATATCTGAAATAGTTAATTGTGCATTAAATAAACAAAAATGTGGAAAATCAAGATGAGGGCACTACAAGTTTGTGCAACTTAACGTGCATAAGTAATGCTAGCACACTCACACTGTCTGGACACTTCGGGCATAGTGTGCATTCTCAAGAAAGTACTATACTATGTTAAAACTAGCGGGCTGTAGGGGAGGGAGTGTTTCATGGGGAGCAATGCATTGTGGACTATGTGGTGTCTGGTGCGAGAAAATGGGTGGAAAGAGTTGTTTTCTGGGAGTTGTAGTTTGGTTGGTAGCATGATGCTAGCACAACTTGCCAAGTGACAAAGGGAAACAGAAGTGAAGTCTTAAAGCTGAAGTAAAGCTGCTATGCCTATATTTGATGCTTTTATTTTTTGGCTGGTGCGTAAGACTTGCTTTATGAAATGCAGGCTAATTTCAGAAAGACTGTGGAAATTACAGTCTTTAATAACTGCAGTACTTTTGAACAAGGCACTTACCTAAAGTGCTATACAGTAGATGCATGAATTCATATGTTAGACAAAAAGCTGTGATGGAGAGAAGACCACTCTAAGGTTCTACAATGGCAGAAAGGTATGCCGCTGAATATGGAAATTATAATTACAGTGCCACAGGTCAAAGTCATGGAGCAAATCTAGCTAAAAACAACGCAGTTGTTCTTGGCAATCATATTTAACGAGGTAAATTGTGTGCAGCGATCCTCAACAACATCTGTAAGAAATTGGGTTGGATCTATGTGTATATAGAGCAAGGAACCTATTGCTGAATGAGTTTCCCCATCTGCCTTTTATGGTTTTACCCCAAAAATGTACAACTGACTCCTTGATGGTAGAACACACTGTACCAAAGATATCTGAAAGGATTCTCCAGGTGAACCCTCAAGACATTTTCACCAAAAGTCCTTGCTGAGGACTGAACTAAGTGCACAATTGTGGGTATACACTGTGCCATTTTTGGGCTATTTCAGGCAAAAAATGATCATAAAAGAAACATGAAGATATTTTCATGTAATGTCGCCCTGTGAGAGGTAAAACAAGTCCATGGGGATGGAGGGATGTCCCCATCATCTTCCTTCAAATGACCTACTGGTTACAATTAAGAACATCACAGTGTATATACCAGTCAGCCATAACACTGAAACCACCTTCCTAATATTGTGTAGGTCCCTCTTAAGAGCTAAAACAGCTCTGGTGCACTGTCTGGTGTCCTGACCCCATTCTATCAGAGCCAGTATTAACATTTTATACAACAGGAGCTTCTCTTTGTGATCAGATGGACTAACCTTCAGCCCCTACATACATCATTGAGCCTTGGCTGCTCATGACCCTGCTGCCAGTACACCAGTTGTCCTTCCTTCTCTTTTGGTGGGTACTAGCTACTACACACACTGGACTCTCTACAACAGCCTCTCAACCTGGGGGTCCTGACTCCCAATGGGCGTCATGAGATCATTTCTGGGGGTCACCAGAACATTGTGTAAAACTTGCGATAAAAATCGATTTTTAAGTAGTTTTAGTAGTTTTTTTTAGTTTAAGCTCTCCAGAATGTATTTTATCTGCTGAGTTTGTAGAGTTAAATTATCTGCACAGGACAGACATTTAAAAAAATTTCAGGGGGGGTCTCGAAAACCAAGCAATGTTATCTTGGGGGTCATCACTCAAAAAGATTGAGAACCACTGCTCTACAAGACCTGTTTTTGTGATGCTTTGACTCAACGCTTGTCATCATCACAATAAGGCCTTTTAAAAGTGGCTTAGATCCTGATGCTCCTGTTTTCAGCACATCAACATTGACTGTTCACTTGCTGCCTAATGCAGCCCACCCCCTGTCAGGTGCCATTGTAAGGATCCAACTAGCCAATGTTCAACTCATCTCTCAATGGTCTTAATGTTAAGGCTGATCAGTATATTACTGTGATGCCTATGCTGATATGGTTTGGAACATGACACAGGATTTGATAACTGGTATCCAAGATGATAAAACCTCTTCTCACATCTATGGCATCCTTGGTTGAAGAATCAACCCACCTGTAGTATCGTGATTAAAAACCTGAAATACGTCCCCCCTCAGAGGAATTGAATTGGGCAGGCCAGGTTGTCCTGGAGGCCCTGGAGGTCCTGGAAGCCCTGGAAGACCAATTTCACCTGGGAAGCCCCGATCTCCCTTTTGGCCTGGGATTGAAAGTGAGAAACAGCATTAGAGCCACAATGATGCATTGAATCCTGTATTAAACTCACTGTTGGTTAAATTGTTCATATCGCAGTGTTGTTTGTAACCCGCTGTCGCTACTTGAACGATTTGGGATGCTGGAAGTATGTGCAAGTATGTGCAGTTTGATAGGTTTTATTTGAAAGAAAACAATACTGAGGCTAAGACATGAAATAAATGAGGGAACAAAGATACAGACCAGATACAACTTACTTGGCATAGACACTGAGCAAGACCAGCACTTGACAAAGGTAGAGAAATGCAACAGTGACCAGACCAGAACAAACAAGGGCATAAATACTGAAAAATAACACGGGACACCTGGACAGTGGAGGAGACATGGGAGGAGACACAGCTGGGCATGATAATCAAGGGGCAGGGCTAAGAAAGGACACCAGTGCACATGGGAAGGTAAACATAAACATGGTCACATGGATAAGTAAACATAAACAAAGGTGGGTGGATGGATGGACGGACGGACGGACGGACGGACGGACAAACAGGTGGATGGATAGATCAGAAAAATAGATAGATAGACAGATAAACAGACAGACAGACAGACAGACAGACGGATATCTGTCTTAAGCAACATGGCCAAAAATCAAACATCAGTTTTGCACTGGAGCTAATAATAATTATTCCTACCTGTGGGTCCTGGTCGCCCTGGAGAACCCATCTCCCCTGTAGGACCAGGAGGGCCTGAGGAGCCGGGGAGACCGGGAGGTCCAATAGGCCCTGGAGGACCTCTAGTACCTGCACACAAGTAAAGACACATGGTTTAGAATGTGAATGAACTGTTCTACACTTAATCCAGTGCAGAGTGCATCCCATAACTGACTGCAAAACTGCCTCTAATATTTTAGCCATTTGTGACTCAGATTCGTACGCCCGTGCTTCCAGCACATCAACTTCAAGATCTGGTTGTTCACTTTCTGACTAATATATCCAAAACACCTGGCAGGTGCCACTGTAATTAAATAACTAGATAGTCGATGTTATTCACCTCACGTGTCATTGGTGTTAACGTTATGACTGATAAATGTATAGCTATATATAATGTCAAAATAACTGAATTTATGTTATACTGAGATAAATGTCATTCTTTTAAGACAGCATTAGTTTTAGGTCATGAAATGCCAGTAGGTTTTTACCAATTTCTTTACATTAGACCTACAGTTCAGTGCAAAAGTTTCATACACTTTCTTATTTATTTCTTATTCTCCATTCTATGCACCATCGACTCGCAATGCCTTGGTAGATTATGATCTATGTATTGGTCACACCTGTGCTAGAGCATCTTGTGGAGTGTTCCAGGTGTGTAGTAGCTAGTACCAAAAGCGATCCAAGGAAGGAAAATCAGTGAATCAGTTGACAGGGTCATGGGCACCCAAGGCTCACTGATAGAAAGGGGTCAACACACATTGCACCACAGTCAGAGCTGTTTCAGCAGCCGGAGGGAGGCCTACACAATATAAGGCAAAAAACACATAGAAAATACTTCCAACCGTATCCTTTCATCCTGCCTGTATGCACAGTAATGCAAAGCTAATATGCAAAACGTCTGCAGAGGAGACGCGACAAGAGGCGATATAAATTCACGTTGGACAAGCTGGATGCTGTTATTATGGAAAATCAAAATATTCTCACAGAGCGAAATGTAATCCAGTGCTCTAATTCATCCTCATAGGTTATGGGTCCTTTGTATTATTGTATAGAACAGCTTTTGTATTGCCTGATTCTGAGAGTTTTCCTCAAATGTATTAAGTGGATTTCACATAGTTATGGGTCGCCAGAGTAAACACTAGACAGAACCATAAAGATGTAAACAAACAATATAATGAAGGATAATAAAAAAAGTTTGACTTTTAGATGAAATTCTGGGGAAAAAAATAAAGTTCTAATTGGAATAACTATTAGTACACTGTACATACACAGATCAGCCATAACATTAACACTACCTCCCTAATACTGAACAGATGCTAACCCCTTTCTATCAGAGCCAGCATTAACAGGAGCTCCTCTTTGGGATCAGACCAGATGTGCTAACCTTCACTCCCCACATGGATCAATGACCCGGTCACCAAATCACCAGTCATCCTTTCTTGGATCACTTTTGGTAGGTACTTACTTCTGCACACCTGAAACACTCCATAAGACCTGCTGTTTTGAAGATGCTTGTCAAAGTGTTTCAGATCATTTCACTCCTACTTCTAGCACATCAGCTTTAAGAATTGACTGTTTCCTAATATATCCTACTTCTCTGACAGATGTGATTATAATGAAATAACTAGATGCCCAATGTTATTCACTTCACCTGTCCGTGTTAAAGTTATGGCTGATCAGTGTAGTTTAGGTATTAGGGCCCTTGTAGAGGAGCTTTGGTAGAAACATGGTGGACCTGCACTTCTTAAGTCTAGGTTAACTAGAGTGAGAGGCAGGTTTCCTGGATAAGAGCATCAGACAAATGGAATATAAATGCTACAAACGGTGAAATTACAATCGCGGGATGTTTTTATTAGGAATGCACCATGTTGGTATTGGCAGATGTTAAGATTTAAAACTCAGCATCAAACAGATGTTTTGATTTGACTAATAATTCAAAACCTGTTCATGTATTTATTGAAGTTGAGTGTTCAGATGCCACTGAAATGCTGTGCTACAAAATCTGCATTTTATTCATTTTTACAGTATTTGTAACCGGACAGAAATTATTTTCTTTTTCTTTTAATCCAACAAAATACAATGCAAATGTTATATAGTATTTATGTTAATGTATAGTCATCTGTTATGACATCAGAAGATGAAAAATATCCAAAATGGTTTGTTAAGTAGTTGGTCTAGTGCAGGAGTCACCGACCTTTCTGAAACTGAGGGCTACTTCACGGGTATTGATCCATACGAAAGGCTACTAGTTTGATACATGCTTGCTCAGTTTACCTTTACTTATATAAATAAATAAATATTATTATTATATATATATACACACACCCCAAAAATATAATGTAATTTTATATAATGTTTTTCTTTAAAAATAACAATACAATTAGCATTTAAAACATGTTATATATAACATAATATTATTATTATATATATGTTTTAAATGCTTTTTATATTGTCATTTTTTTATCTTTAGAAATGCAAATGTGATTTAAAAAAAAAATAGCAACAGAATTAAATGTAATTTTAGATGCTGCTCATTGGTGAGTTTTTGGATCAGGTCTGTGGGCACCTCATATGGCCCTTGAGGGCACCATGGTAATTGGTGACCCCTGGTCTAGTGTTTTGATGCCATCAGTGTTGCTATATACCAGAATGTGGTAATTGGTAGCCACCACATTAAACTAATAAAATGGCATACTGTCAGAATGTGTTACAATCTAATGCAAACGCTTACTTCTACCTTCCAGACTTGAGATCTTAACCGCCATGTTCCGCTGAGCAAATTTTCCGACAGTATATCATTTCCGCTCCTTAAAATATAGCTATATAAATTCAAGAAAAAGTGAGAAATGTGGAGCTTTCAGTTCAGGAACAAATAGTTCTCTCCCTTTGTACCAGTGCACTTGGTTGGCTAGGTCAGCACTCCTCCTCTGACCTGCAGAAAACTGCACATACTCGCCCCAACTTCTGTTGAAAACCAGGTGAGAATTTTCACACAAAAGAAACATTTGGCTGCTTGAGCCCTAAAGAAATATGAATATACTTCATTCATGTTTCTAAGCAACAGCATTTCATAGACTCAACATATCATTACTCCTCCGCTCCTATGGCAATTACTTTTGCCTCGTCTGTGGCCACAAATCTCAGGGAGCTTACTTCCTGGGATGAAAAATTGGGATTAATGCTTCATGAGGAATGAGATGACAGGTGTTGTGATGACGATGTTTATACTGTCTCACCTGGCTGCCAGAAAGGCGGAGGCCCATTAGGGGTTGGATTTGGTGTCTCCACCTCGTTGTATTTTGATCCCTCTGGCAAATTAATAACAGGCGGCGTCTGAGTTTTGGCCACCTCCAGCAATTTGATCTAAAAACCACAACAAACATATGGAAACCTACCAAACACTTTCATCTATATGAACTAACGTCCAGTTATGATCTGTAAAACTGATGTCAATAATGTTTCAAGTACTTGAGTGCTCCATCTCCATTATTAATGTAAGTAATTACACAAGGAATTAAAAAAGGGAAAAAGAAATAAACTCATTATGGTGTACCTCAGGGCTCTGTACTAGGTCCAAGTGCTAATTATACAGTATTGTGGAAAAGTGCAAAAGAAAATAATATTTTAAAGCAGTTTCATTTGACATATTTATTGCTGATGGAGCTTCATGTGTCCATGGAGACGTCAAGGAGAAATCTGGAGGCAAGCCTCTGTTCTAACCAGCTCACACAGCATTAATTGCTGTTTACACACAACTCATCTAGATCTGTGTTGGTGCTTTACTCTTTTACTTTATTGTTTCTAACATGTAACATAATATGCTAATATACTTTGATCCTAGCAGAGCCAGTGTCTGCAGAGTTTGGTGGTTTCCCTCCTCAAACACACTCACTAAGCCTGGCAATTACAATGGTGCTTGAAAGTTTATGAACCCTTTAAACGTTTTTGTATTTCTGCATTAATATGATTTAAAACATTCAAATTTTTGCACACGTGCTAAAAGAAGTTAAACAAATGAGACAACAATATTAAACTTGGCCATTTATTTATTGAGGAAATGGTTCCAGTTTTACAGATCTGTGAGTGGTAAAGGGGTTTAAAGCTTTTCTTTCACCACCTGGTGTGACCCCCTTGTGCAGCAGTAACAGAAGTTAAATGTTTCCAGTAACTGTTGATCAGTCCTGCGCATCAGCTTGGAGGAATTTTAGTCTAATCCTCCAATCACAATAGCTACAGCTCTAGGACTGTCATCTCTTTCCACAACATTGTTAGGACAGGACTTTGATTCAGCCATTCCAGACCATTCACTTTATTCTTCTTTAACAATTTATTCTCTTCAGATTTAGTTCACTGACAGAGGTTCCTACATGATCCTTTATATTTTACTGATACAATTCAGAATTCATTGCTCCATTAGTGGTGGCAAGCATTAGCCAAGGCCTAGCACACTTTTAAACGCCTTGCTCTTGGACTGATCTTTGTCGGTCAAGAACTTCTGGAGAGGGTAACAATGTTCTTAATCGTATACAATCGTATATACGTCTTTCTGACTGTGGTTGGCGGAAGGTTCATTTAAAACCTTTTTCCAGCATGATGAGAACCAATAACTCTTTACAGATGTCCTCAGAAATCTGCTTCTTTTTGGCCATGATAGATTTTCACAAGTGATTTTGAAGCACAGACTTAAATTTTATTTAAAATTGAGGTTAATTCTGCACCATTTCAGACAAAGACACATTTTCACTTGATTTACACCTCTGCTCCTCATTGTAAAATGTAAAATTGAGTGTACATTCCAGGATTTAATTTAAAGTTGTTTGCATACATTTTAGTTTTATCATGCAGAAATTACGACAATTAATAGCAGCCCTCCTCATTTAAAGGCACCATAATATTTGGGACAAAAAAATGGTAGTTATTTGTTTAGTACATTGTTGCATATATTTGCACTGCTTGTAGTCTGCGATTTATAGACATCACCAGGTGAGTATCATCTCTGGCGATGTTCTGCCAAGTCTCTACTTCTGCCAGCTTCAACTCCTACTTGTTTTGGGGGCCTGTCCCTTTAAGTTTCTTCTTCAGCATATGGAATTAATTAGATTTAATTAAATAGATTTAAATCAGGTGACTGGCTTATTGATTCAAGATTTTTTTCATTTTTTAGCTTTGAGAAACTCCCATGTTTTCTTAGCAGTATGTTTGGGATTGTGATCTTGTTGGAGAATGAACTATTTGTTACTATTCACCTCAAAATTCACTGTGCAAGACCATCAGCAGTTATATAATCAATGAAGACAAACGTGCCAATGCCTGTAGCAGCCATGCATACCTATGCCATAACTCCAGCACCACCATGTTTAAAATATGAGCTGCTCTGCCTTGGATGGTTCCTTTTTATCTCCACACTCCTCTTGCCATCACTCTAATCTTGGTCTTGTCTGTCATATCACCAGTGCATTCTTTCTTTTTATTGATATTACAGGCAGTTGATTTTGGTCATTTTAAGGTTAGATCAATGTATATA
>JBBIGC010091987.1:0-10080 GCA_037576955.1 Lepidarchus adonis
AGCTTGTGAACTTGAACGGGTTCCAGCAGGGCCGGTCAAGAACACGGGGTCCCCCCCCCCCCCCCCCCAACTCCAAGGACCTTACTAGTGCCATAACAAGATAAATATACTGATGTAAATGAATAGAATGTTGCCTCATTTACATGTGAGCAATTAAAACATTGGAAAAAACATTTAAGTAGCAAACTCTATCTTTATGGTTTCATGAATTAATATATTTAAATCATAATGGGTTTATGTGGCTGAGTATTTGAATGAATAAAATGTCACAACAAATGTCTTCCATATCACTTTCCATTAAACAGCTGTAAGTCTATGTAACTTAGCTAAAGCAAAAACAGCATGTGAGACTTTCTGCCTTTCTTATTCTTTTTTTTATTACTATCATCTGTCTCTCTCGCTCTCTCTCTCTCTCTCTCTAATGGCTCCAATGTGTCACATTCTCACTAACACCTGGCAATGGCAGAAACAGGCTGTGCTGACTCATGGTAAAAGGAGATGGCATCTGTCTTGTCAAATTGTGCTGTCCTAATTGGAAAAACCCCAGGATATTCCAGTCATCCATGGTACATGTGACGGTAGCTGTTTGAATGTTGCAACTGTAATCATTTAACATAACATTAATAACATAAATTGTAGTCATTTCCTTTTATTTGGTGACCGGTTGCTGCAACTGGATGTTTACGTGCAAATAATACCAATATACAATACTTGCATATGACATTAGCAATTACATGAATAGATAACATACATTACATCAATTTAAAAAATCATACAAATATTTACAAAATACTTATTTGAAATTAAATAATGAAACATTTAATAAACAAACTTATAAACCTGAAATGTTTAGATCATTTAGACCAAAAAGTTATTTACAAAACATTATTACTAACATTATTACTAGCAATATACTAGATTATTACTGCTTCATGCCTCCCACATATTTTAGGCTTCCCTATAGATTACTGCTGTCTGCACTTCTGCTTCCCTGGTGTAAAGGTGCTCCCTTCATCACTCTTTTTCTCATAAGAATTAATAACCTGTTGCGTATTACATAACATGACTTTTACCAACCAACTTAATACATTTATCAATTCATTTAATTATTTGGAGATTATTTAGGCAATTGCCTCTTTAAAATAAAGCTTCAATAAATCAATGTAAGATACTTTAAAGCAGTGGTCCCAACCTTTTATTGCTTTTTTTAATAATGAATCTTTTCCAATGTTCTCTCTGATGCTTTAAAATGCCTCCCTCTCTATTCACACCAGACAAGCACCCAGCATTATTAAATTGAATAATATAACCATATTATTTCACATGTAAAATAGGCCACTGGAAAACTAGAGGTGGTTCTGCAAAAGAGCTATAAGTTTGTAATTTGCTACTAATCAATATTACATACATTTATTACATTGATTTTGTTCTTTTTTCTTTTTCCTAATAAAAAAATTGTTGAGCAAGGTTACAAAGGGGTATGAATAATATTGAGCAATTTAAGAAGTAATTAAAAATAGACATTACTACTTCATAATTTTACCATATAAATCTAGCCTAAATGGTAAAAAATGAAGTATTAATTTGTTTTTGTAATTACAGTTTAAATTGCTCAATAGTTTTTCACACCCTATTCTAGCCTTGCTCAACAATCCCTTGGGATAAAAAAAAAAAAAGTTTGTAAGTTACACATTGTAAAAGAGTGAAGACCCTATTAAAGTTTATATATAGAATATATAAACTTAGAAACCAGGTATATTAAGATTACTCTTTCAAAACATAGAAGGTTTTTTCTTAGTACTAATCTAGTACTACTTGACTTGCAGTAATACTACCATAAAATAATTAAGTATTTAAAAAGTGTCTTTTCATAACATTTCCTGCTTAACGATTATAAATGTGGATAAAAATGAGAAATTTTAAGTTCTTCAGAGTTAAAGATGGAAGCACCACACAGCTCCCCTTCTGTTCCACCTCTCTGGAATCCATGATAATTAGGAATGTAGCTGATGGGATGAAACCGAGGCTGCTGTGACATATCGGGTCCCTCTCCAACCTTGTACCCACTGAACTCAGGCAGACTCTATCACTTCCTATGTCCCAATACAGATCCCCATAGTCAGCTCCAGTTGCCACATCTCAGCTGTTCAGTTTCTTCAGTGAATGACGGGGAAACCCAGGCCCTTAAATGTTCACGGCGTCCATGTTGCTGATTTATTTCTTCAGCACCACACATGATATAAATAATTTGTGCTTCTCCAGGAAAAAAAACTGAGGCAAAGGTCTTCAGACTTCAGTTTAGTGTTACGTCCTGTGCTAGGGACTCTGAAAGTTGAAAGTCTTGTTTATTGGGGATATATATATAATATATATTACATCATGAGTTTATAATATAGTTAAATATTAACCAAATCAACTGCAACTTCATAAAAACTGAACTGTATTTTAAGGTAACAAAGGCTGTGAAAGCTGACTGTGCTCTAGTAGATTTAATGGAAGTGTGTGACATAATTAAACAGTCATTAAAAATGAATTAAAATAACATATAATTATGTACGGGGCTCCACAACGTACGTCGTATTTAACTTGTGAAAATGAGTGGTTACGTCACTGGCCTTTTTTTAATGCATATATTTACTGTCATATACGGTAGTAGAAAGCAGTTGAACACCTACTAAATGCTTTATGGTAATGCGCTATGCGTGTGAGCCTTCTGCTTGCAGGGACGGGGAGAAAGAAGGGGGGTTGGCGCGTTTTTTGCTGTTAATGCTGTATAGTTTATGTTTTATTCACCGTTAGTGATGAATGAGAGTTCATGTGGATTGGTGGGTGAGATGGGGGGTTAATAGTGCACTGTGCTAAGGCACCGTCAGTGTGGTCTTACCACAAGTCACATCTCCAGTATGTTTACTGCTGTGATGTATGTTGAAGCCATAAAAAGAGCATTTCTATCTGGAGCAACAGTTCCTAAATGCTTTACTGCATTATGAGACTGACATAAATCAAGGACCCTCTGTATTCATTTATGAAGGTAGGATGCATATGTGTGTGATTTATGTGTCATGTCAAATTACCTGCGGCATGGGTCCGAAATTCTGACCAAAAGGAGTGCCTGGCATTTGCCCTGAAATGAAAGAAATCTTGAGCGCAGATCTAGATTCTGGCAGCAAAACATTTGTACTATTATCAGCTATAACAACACAGCAAATGCTTAAAACGCTTGTAATTATGGAATGACAGACACATTACACTGCTCATGGTCCCTCACTTGTTGCCAAATCATTTTAGAGAGTTGGACATACCAGCTCTTCTAGAGAAAGGATTGATGCCAGCAGCCTGAGGCTGTGATGCCAACATGGTGGGATAAGCCATTGGCCCAGGTGGGTTAGAGGGGGGCAAATCTGAGGTGGGTGTTAGATCCTGAAAAACAAAGTCCATTTTTGCATTTAGCTTTGATATTGGGGCAAAAGCAAGAACTTACATTTCTTGATTTCATTAAAAATGTTTGTCTTCACCAAAATACTGTTCTACCAACTGCACTGCTACACTGTCAAATTATTAGAAAAACAAAACTGTACAATTAAACACTCTGTTTAATCACTGATGAAGTCTGAAGCACAAATGCAATTACAATTTCCATTATAATGTATCTTTACCGTGAAAGCAGGTTTGACTTGTGTGCTTTGGTCTGGAATTTCTTTAGGCTTAGACCTGAACCATCCACTAAACCACCCTGACTTGGGCTCCTGTTTGAAATAAATGGGACACAAAATGTTCACACATTAGGAGGATTTGAAAGAGATTCAGTCTTCCCTTTAAGTGGATAATCTATAAACAGAATTCCATGGAGTAAACAGATGCCTGTCAGGGAAACCAGCCATAAATAATATAGTGTATCTCGTTCACATACACACACACCCAAAGGTACTGGATGAAGTTTCACACCAGGAAACACAGTTCCACTGCCTAGTGCTGGGAACTTTATTCCTATTCAATATTTGGCACTAGGCATGGTGAATGTAGGTCCACGTGTGGTTGCTCAAGAGCATCTAATTCTTTTAGCAATATATTTTAATAGAGGTCTTATTGTAAGTGGACACCTGAGTCAGCAATTAGGTGCAGATTAAAGAATCAGAATGTATTCATTAGAAAGAATATCTAGACACTACTGGATATACAATATACTTATGAAGGAAACACTGACCTTTTCTGATTTCTGACTAGTGGTTTCCTTTGTATTAGCCTCGGACGGGGAAGCCCTATCCAGACCAAGAGTGGTTGCATTTTCAGGAGTACCCATCTTGAAAATATATCAAAATACATCTGTGCACTACAGTATGAAAAAGGCATTAAAACACACACACATACACACCAACATGAAATGCCAGTGTCTAGCACAGTTTTCAAAATCACCCCTGGACACTGGCTGTCCAAAACTGGATTTGGGTTTTCAATTCTTTCTTATGCTCTTTGTTTAACTAAATAGATTTGAATTAGAAGTTTATTAGAATTTGTAACACAGTAACACATATCTACAACAAGAAGTAAAATATAAAAAATAAATAATGGTGTCTATCTTACCATGGCTGCATCAGTGGAAAACCCAACACCTAGAAGCATGGAAAAATGCATGGGTCCATCCAGAAGTAATACAAGACACTGTGTACAGTCAATAAATACCAAAATATGAAATAACTAATCATGCTAACACGCTGGAAAAGTGCACTGCAGGTGAAACAACAACTACAACAATGCCAGGGTGGGGATTACCCAGGATGGCTTGCAGATAAGCTTTGCCAACCTTAATAAATGAACTTTCATTTGATGGCTCTTAATAATTCCTACAGAAGACACATTCACTCTGTGATAAGACCCTACAACGGAGGCATCTCAGGTAATGTTGGGATTGTTCTTTTTTTGTCAGATTACAACACTATCTGAAATATTTAACATTGCTTATAGTGTCTCATAGGATAGTATGTTACTTGTGTGTAATCTTGTTCATGCAGATTTTCTCTTTTTTGTTTAACAGTCCACACCTCATGCACAAAGTTGGAATGCTTGCTGGTAGATAGACTTATGGCACAGGGTCAGCTTCATGAGTACTAAGATTAGAAGAGCTAATACTATGTTATATGTCTTATTATATGTATTTATTATTATTATTATTATTATTATTATTATGGTTTTTCTTATGGAATGATATTGATTACTATTATTATTATTATTGTTGTTGTTGTTTTTTCTTAGGGAATTATATTATTACTATTATTGTTGTTGTTGTTGTTGTTGTTGTTGTTATGTTTTTTCTCAGGGAATATATTGATTATTATTTTTGTTATTGTTATTATTATTATTGTTGTTGTATTTCTTAGGGAATTGTATTTATTATTAGTATAATAATAATAATAATAATAATAATAATAATAATATGTATTTGTAGGGATAAAGAAACGCAAAAACACACATAGATCTAAAAACTCAGTCTCCCATTGAACAGGTTTTGTTGATTGTTTAGCTATATTGTCATTTTTATGGGTCTCAGCCCCTATAGATACGCTATTGAACATGACACTCTAAACTGGCTTGGAATGGTGTGGGAGGACATAGTCTCTCATTTGAAGAGAATTATGGGAATCCTGTGTATATTATTATTATTTCTTTGCCTTGTTTCTTGTCTTCCTGTCCTCTCCTTCTCCTCCCCAGGTGAACTTATCCTCAGTTTCCCATTTACAATCATAGCTTCAACAGACGGGATGTGTAACATTAACACAATGGGACACACATATAAGGATGAGTGATAAAATCAGAGCACATTTGGATTCATTCTCTAAGAAAAACCATCATTCTCAAAGAACCACTAACATTTTCCATGAGACACCACCTTTATCTAAGAAATATAATATTCCCCATCAAACAGAATGTTAGGTTTAGGATTAGGAAACGTCTAAAAGGTAGGTTTGCATCAAGTAAACTTTTGTCTATGGTAAAAATTAAAACTGTAACTGGGCTTTAAACACAGACGCACTACACTACTGTTCTGACCTGAATTACTGCGACTCCTTGGAATCAGATCAGCAGCAGTGTGATAGTATGAAGACTGAATAGCACCATCCTGGCTAGGAGGGACTTGGGGAAGCCCAGGCATGCCCAGAGGCTGCTGTGGAGGAGCTGCCAAAGAATTCTGAAAGGAGTACAAGGGAACCGGGTCACAGATCTGGGGAAGCTGCTCGCCAGGAGCATACACTCCGGCTTGTGCTGGCGGGTAAGAGTGCTCGTCTGAGATGTAAGAGGGGTGAGAATGCTCTTCTGAAGCGTAGAAAGAATAATCTTGTTGAGCTGCAGATGGTGATTGCTCATAGTGCTCTTCTACTGCATCATTAGGACTGGCCTCGTGAAGAAAAGGCTGGACCATCTCACTAGTGGACACATCATCTGGGTTAAGATCTATGGGGAAAAAACACAGGAAAGACATTTGCATGGTCAAATATATAATTTACACAATAATTTGAATGCAATCAGTCATCAAAGGTAGGCAATCGGTTCGTACAACGCGTGAACAGTTAAGACATTAGCTTCAGTGCAAAAATAAAGAAGCACACTGTGGTTCAAATATACGGAAACAAATATCTAGAGGGGGAAATGAGTACGATTTACTTCTAGGTTAGTTCTATTATGTTCATAAGTTCATTGTGTTTTTGTTTCTTTTACTAAAAAGTTTTTTTTTTTACTTTTAATTTTACTTTTAACAATTTATTCTAAATTAGAAACATTTTATTTGGTTTCTCATGACCTACTGCCTCCTAGTGGATGCTAGGGAAGCACATTCCATTTAATATGTACATCAAGATGTATAGATCCACTTTTTGCTGGTACCTTACATTGCAAAGGCCACAGCAGGGGGCAGGGCTTTCTCTTATAGTTATGGAATCTTAATATTTAGTTCATTTTTGTTCAGTCAAGTTTACTGCTAGTGCTAGATATGGGGTAGAACCAGAAGGTTCTCAGGCGTAGTGTTTTCCGGTATGTTAACTGGAACAATCCTGTTACTTCTAGTTGAAATTTATACAACTGCAACCCACTCACTCCTACTGAGGAGGGAACCATGCTCACCTCACCTCACCTCAATGAAGTCCACCTGTATGCAGAAGCATCTTTAAACTGAAACTATTATTACTACTATTTGTATTTATTTATATTATTTTGTCTGTTATTACTATCTGGTGTCGACCTTCCCCTTCTGAGCCTTGTTCCTCCCAAGGTTTCCCTGTAGAGTTTAGGGAGTTTCTCTTTGCCTCTGTCACCTTTGAATTGCTCATTAGGGGCTTGGACCAAGCTGTAAAGTTGTAAAAAAGTGCTATAGAAATAAATATGACTTGACTATGGTAATGATCCAAGGCTCAAGCTTACCAGCATACTCCTTGCTCTCCTCATCAGCCAAAACACTGTCTTCAGCTGCTGACAGATAAGAAGTACTACAGCCATTGCTCCCCATCTATAGATGCACGTTGTCAAATATATTACTATAATGTATGAGAAAACAATTAGAAAGTTACTGTATCGCGGCTTGTGAAAGCCTGGACAGTTTTGTGTGCAGTGTTTGGAGAACATCATTTTTAATTTGTGTAAAATCAGTGAACACACTTTGAGCCGTTGCCGCAGCAGAGTCAGCCAATTCGGGTCCGATCCCCTCTCACTTAGCTGAGCTTCGGAGTATTTCATTCTGTCCACCAACTGTAAAACACACACACAAACACACATACACTTCTACAATAAACACCATATATATAAATCAAATTCAAAATTTATGTCACATACACAGTATGATATGTAGTGAAATGCTTTGACAAACACCTGTGACCTCCAGACACAAAAACACAGCTTAAAAACAATTTAAAACAATTTAAAATCCAGTTAGGATATAAAAACTTAACAATAAATAGAGCAGAATATTTAATATATATAAATATATGAAATATAAAAACCTTATCTAATATAAAACCTTATCTATAGCAAAAAAAGATAAATAGATAGATGGATGGATTCAAGTGGATGAATGGAATAAGTGGAGATAAGTGTGCATGTGTGGGGTCCAATGAAAGTCTATATGTACTGTATGCAAGATTTGAATGTTGTTCTTAATTTGGAAAATGAATTTTAAGGGGTGTTTTCTAGTTTGTCCATGTGTGTTACCTTGATAACCTCTCCCAACAGTGTTACATGTGGCTCTTGTATCTTGAGCAGCGCTTTTGCCACAGTCTCACAGTAATGAAAAGCTTGTGAGGCCAAACCACAATCCAGCAGCCGACAGGCGTAGAGGAATTTATATACCTGCACAATAAAATACAGTACAACTACAACAGCATGCTGTGAGAGAACTATCATACAAATCACAGTTTAGAAAGCTACAGCAATTAGTAACACACCTTAGTAAAAACAAAGACAAATATAAAGAATCTAATATACAGTGTGATTTATTTATTCTATTAAATCCTTTATTTAATTTACAAAAAATGCAAAGAAAAGATTGCTGACAAACCAAATAAAAGGAATTTTGTTTAAATAAATTGCTTATTTTGACTAAAATTTCAAGAAAATTTACAAACTACAGATTTAGTTTTTACTGAATTTTACAAAATGTCCCAACTTTTCTTTAAATTGCATTTATAGATAAGAAGAGTCTTGTCTAGGGGGAAAATAATGTGAAGTGATAAAGTTTACCTGAAAAGAAGGGATGATAAAAGATGAATCTCCCAGTCTCTGGCAGTATTCAAACACTTCAGTACAGCGGATGGATGAATTATTGCAGAACTTAGCAAAGGAAACACTGAAATTAACCATGAAAATGAGAACAAATTTTGTAAAGTTCAGCCATTGACCTAAATCAGCTTTCAGTTAATGCCGCCCCCTAATGAGCATCACAGAGGAAGATAGAGATAGAGCTTCAACAAGAAACACAGAGATGAACCTCTGCTCGTGTATTTGATCTTAACTATTAATAAAGCCTTAATACAGCACTTACACACTGCTGCCTATGCCTCTGTTTTGATATGTGACACAGCCTCACCTGTTACTGCTGCCCAGAAGCACCAGACGTTGGGTCTTGTTTGTAAACCAGCCAAAGGGGGAATGAGCTGTGAGGTAGCAGATATGAGCAGCATGCAGCAGGCCTCTGGAGGCTGGCAGGGAAAAACATAAGCAAATAAAGTGTAGCCATCAATTAGCCAAACAAGTCTGCTGTTTGTAGTTTTGTATTGAAGCTATAAGACTAATGCAGATACCAAGTATGGTACAACAGTGGGAAATGTACAATTTTATGCAAAAAAAATTAATACATAGTAAACATCCTCAAATATTGCATATTGTATTTGTTAAAATACATATACATTCTACATATTTACATTTACAGCATTTGGCAGACGCTCTTATGCAGAGCAATGTACATGGTGAACGGTTGGGGGTTAGGTGCCTTGGATGCAGTGGATGAATATGAAACATAATATAAAATACATAATATGCACAAACATTTGCACAGGCCAGAAATGAGGAGAGGTCACCTCCTCACCACCTTCTACAAAGGAATTATAGTATACTTCTCTTCAGTTTCACTTAGAAAATCAAAAGAATCAATTTGAACAATTTAGGTCTAGACTGTAAAGAAAAATCCTTGAAATGTGAAGCCTTATGGGTCATTTAGGGTTATATTATTTGGAACCATTAGAACTGGAAGTGGTTAAAAAGACATGAGGAGCCCATGTGGTTTGTAAAAGCAATTGCTTTGTAATTCATACCTAGTGTATCACCCATAGTGGTGATGGATCTGCAGTGCATAACAGTGTCTTCCATCTCATTAGACAGCATCACAGCTAGATGAGGCTTCCAATCTCCCCATTTCTCTCTACTGTAACACTTTAGAAGAGAGGAGAGAGGAGGAGACGGGGGGAGACAATAAGAAAGGACAGAATAGGTGAGGACAGAAGAGGAGAGGAGAGGGCAGAACAGTTGAGGAGAGGAGAGGAGAGGAGAGGAGAGGAGAGGAGAGGAGAGGAGAGGAGAGGAGAGGAGAGGAGAGGAGAGGAG
>JBBIGC010091996.1:0-10079 GCA_037576955.1 Lepidarchus adonis
GAATTCTTGCTTGTTTGTAGGTGCTAAATACTTATTTTCTGCACCATTATACAAATAAATTCTTTAAAAATCATACATCTAATTTTTTTTTACATTCTGACTCTCACAGTTGAAGTGAAACTATGATGAAACTATTACAGATTCTCATTTTTTTTAAATGGAACAATTCGCAGAATCAGTGGCTGCCAAATACATTTTTGCTCCACTGTATCTGCCATCATAAAGACACCTGTCTTTCTGTTTCTCTGTCTGTCTGTCTGATTTGATACAGGTTCTTTAACTGGCTTTATAAAGACACCTGACTCTGTCTGTCTGTCTATCTGAGTTTATACAGGTTACAGATCTGCTTTTACCTCAGTTCTCTTCTTTAAAAAGACACCTGTCTGTCTGATTTTATACAAGTTCTACATATATCTGCCTTTGGAAAGACACGTGTCTGTCTGTCTGTCTGTCTGCATGAGTTTAAACAGGTTACATATCTGCCTTTACCTCAGTTCTCTTCTCTAATAATGTTGCCTGTCTGTCTCTCTGTCTGTCTGTCTGAGTTTATTCCAGTTACAATCCCTTAACTGGACTTAACCTCAGTTCTTTTCTTTCTTTTCTTTAAAGACACCTGTCTGTCTGTCTGTCTGTGTTTATACAGGTTACATATCTGCTGTTACCTCAGTTCTTTTCTTTATAAAGACACCTGTCTGTCTGTCTGTCTGTCTGTGTTTATACAGGTTACATATCTGCCTTTACCTCAGTTCTCTTCTTTAATAAAGTCGCCTCTCTGTCTGTCTGTCTGTCTGTCTGTCTGTCTGTCTGTCTGTCTGTCTGTCTGAGTTTATTCCAGTTACATATCGGCCTTTACCTCAGTTCTTTTCTTTATAAAGACACCTGTCTGTCTGTCTGTCTGTGTTTATACAGGTTACATATCTGCTGTTACCTTAGTTCTTTTCTTTATAAAAATCTCTCTCTGTCTCTCTCTCTCTCTCTCTGTTTATCTGAGTTTGTACAGGTTACGAATCAGTTTTTATTTCAGTTCTCTACTTTTAGAAAGTCACCTGTCTGTCTGTCTGTCTGTCTGTCTGTCTGTCTGTCTCTCTCTCTGTCTGTCTGTCAAGTTTACACTTGTCTATCTGTGTAAATGTCTGTCTGTTTGTCTGAGTTTGTACAGATTACATATCTGCCTTTCCTTTAATTGTCTTTTTTAGAAAAACACCTGTCTGCCTGTCTGTCTGAGTTTATCCAGGTTTTATATCTGCCTTTAGCTCAATTCTCTTCTTTTAGAAAGACACCTTTCTGTCTGTCTGTCTGTCTGTCTGAGTTTATTCAGGTTACATATTTGCCTTTACCTCAGTTTTCTTCTTTGAGAAAGACACCTGTCTGTCTGAGTTTATACATATCTGTCTTTACCTCAGTTCTCCTCTTTTTTGCCAGTGGTGACCTAGTGGTTAGTACTTTGCCCCTGGGATCAGAAGGTCGCAGGATCAAGTCCCAGCCTGGGCACCACTGAGGAACCTGAGCAACGTACCGCCCCCACTTCACTGCTCCACCTGTGCACGTGTGATGGGTTAAATACAGAGAATAAATTTCTATACAATTATATTTTATTATCGGATAATAAAATTAAAAAAATAAATAAATTATAAAGTCTCTTTTATAAACACACACCTTTCACTTTCTAGCTTCCAACCAATAGCCATTCAGCTCTTCAATAGCCATTCAGACTTGGGAGTGTGGTTTAGCACATAGTATTACTTACTGTGAGATGATTTTGGGACTTTGTACAGAAGAGGTTTGGGTTTTTATTGACTACAGTGATATCAACGTTCAGTTCTTAAACAAAGGGACATGATCTGGAATCGACCATCTGAGGATGGAGGAAAATCGAGTAAATGGTTTGTTTCACCAAACGGTTTATTTAGGCTTGACCCACCGTAAGTGTCTGGTGTCCTATTCTTCTACCAATGTTTAGAGTTTTTATTGCCGTTTCGATTTTAGATTTAGCTTACTGTCTCTAAACATAGCCTGAAATGTCCTCAGATGACCTCCATCTATTTCCTGGATGGAGCACGTACAGGTGGTGTGTAACGGCAAGTCAGAGTTATAGCTACATGTCAGATATTGGAAAACATTGTAACTAGCAGAGCAGTAGCTGGACACCATCAGGTCTATGGCCATTTACACACCCTATTATAGAGCCCGGTACCAATAAAAACACTCTGGCCTGTCTGGGAGCAACACCATGAGATCAATACACACTGATGGGAGGTGAAAGGAAGCATTGGGTGGTTGGGCCATGATTACTAGTGTGAATTGCGATATTTATTGTCACTCAGTAATCAAAATGATACAGGATGTTCCTGAAGAAATGACACTCCAGGATATCTCCACTCGCTGGTCTACCGTGTACTCCCGCTCTCTGGTCTACCGTATACTCCCGCTCTCTGGTCTACCGTGTACTCCCTCTCTCTGGTCTACCGTGTACTCCCGCTCTCTGGTCTACAGTGTACTCCCTCTCTCTGGTCTACAGTGTACTCCCGCTCTCTGGTCTACAGTGTACTCCCGCTCTCTGGTCTACAGTGTACTCCCGCTCTCTGGTCTACAGTGTACTCCCTCTCTCTGGTCTACAGTGTACTCCCTCTCTCTGGTCTACTGTACGATGGACCATTCCCAGCACAGATCTGGTCTGAGTGTGTCGTGTTGGTAGTGTTGCAGAGATTTACATAATGTATGGGTTTGAGTGCACAGTGTCAAAGCTAGAGCGGTCAGCGGTTACAGCAGTGTGTGAGCGTAGGAATCAATCACAACGAACCGCTGTTAGGACAGGCCTGCAGCAGTAGACATCCATCAGTTCACTCCTCAGCCCCTCCTACCTCCATCTGTACACTCTTGGCCATGGCAGATTTCACCCTTAATGAACAATGAGGGAGAATCTCCATGTGCTCACTCTCTCTTTCAGTCTATACTCCCGGTCAACTACTGTTTAGACACCACCTTCTCTCGTAGCTCTACATCGCTGGTTTAGCCAAAGAGGTGGTGATCAGTGGTCACTCATAGCTGGACATTTTTGGGAGATGGACCACTCTCAGCAGTCTGTGAAACACCACTGGTATGACCCAACCCCCCCCCGTATACCACCTACCCTGCACCAAGAAGGGTTCACCACCCAAAAAATGGTCAACAATGGTCATGTGAACAGAATCTAATGACAAATGGGGGGAGGGGGTAATAAGTTATGCAAAACACAAGATAAGTTACATTCTGTAATTTTAAATGAAGAAAATGCAACAGATAGGTGTTTCTGATAAAATGGCCAGAGGTACCCCTTTTTCAACAGGTATTTTGAGAGCCACGAAAATGGCTCTTTGCCACCAACAGTTTTCTGGGCTAGAACTCGGGATCAAAGAATATAAAAACAGAGCATCAGGATGGATGTTCAGCATGGAAGGCGGAGATGTAATAACACACTTCTTTGCATCATCACTCATTGGCCACTTTATTAGAAAACATCTCCCCTTGTATTTTCTCTCACTAACGTCCAACCACTATACATCCAGGTATTCAAGTGGAGCAGACTTGTGGCTGTGGTGTAGGACTCAGTATGAGGCACTGTGATCCATATACATCCAGTTCTTCATGAAGGTGGAGCAGACTTGTGGCTGTGGTTTATGACTCTCTAGTCTGGAAAAGATTTCATTTAGCAAGTTTAGCCAACTGTGCACTGGCAGTAGATTTGGTGGAATTGGGATGCAAACTAGACACTCCTTTAGAAGCTTTTGGACACTCTGCACTCCAGCCTTTTTGACCTAGGCTTATGATAGTAACAGAGTGAAGCCCTTTTCATTTTCAGGTTTACAACTGCCAGAAATAAGCCGTCCATGGGACAAAGTGATTCCCAAACCAAATCAGACCGGAGCAGCTTTTGCATCTCCTGGGTATGTGGATAACTGCTCTTGTTTTAGAGAAATGAGATCTAATTAATCCCTTATTCAATGGAAGTTACTCACAACTTTACAGAAAGAAATTAACTTCCTGTAATTAAAGCACTTATGTACAGTTATGCAATATTTCATTCACCAATATAAATTATTACAAGCAATTTCAGTAGCAAACTGTTACAGTTACAAACAATGATGGACTGTTATGAACAATATAGTTTACAAATGCTCAATTTGTTCATTTTAAGTTTACAATAACGAGGTGTTAGAGTTATATTGTCTTAGAATGGTTACATTTACAATAAAAGTCATATTTATGTATTAATAAATGCTGAGATAACCTTGGCTTTCTTGGGAAAAGACATTGCCCTGATGGCAGCATATGCTTCCCTAAAATCCACATATATCCTTCTCATTATTGGGATCTCTTCCACACCATGAGGGATGTTGGCTTTTGCACCTTTAACAGTTTGGATGGTCTGTTTTGGCTTTGGCACAGAGAACTCATTGTCTGTTTTTCCCCAAAACAAGAGGAAATGTTGACTTATCTGACCACAACACATGTTCCTACTGTCTTCCAGTCCATCTGAGATGATCTAGGGCTGAGAGAACTCTTTGGCATTTCTGTGTAAAACTAATGTTTGGCTTTCTCTTTCTATAATTAAGTTTCTTGATGCAGTGGCAGACCACACAAGACTATTCAATGTAGTCCTGGAACCCATGTGTATTTTTAACATTTAATAGATAAAGCATTTGTTAAACAGAGTGACGTACTGGTTCTGGGAATCAAACCCACGACTCTTCAACCACTGGTCCACTTCCTCTAACCATTATACCACAGGCGCCTCACAATTTCTCATGCAGGGCCTTCTGAGGAGTTAATTAAAAGCATGGATTACCAGCCTTGCTCTGAAATATCTCAGTATTCTCTGAATCTTTTCACAATGTCATACACTGTAGATGATAAAATGCCTTTATCCTTTGTAATAGTGTTGAAAAATGTACTTTATGAACGTATTAACAATTTTAATAAAGTTTAATAAATTCAACACTCTTTTATACCCATTCAAAATAAGCCTCACTTGTTAACACTTCACCTGTTTATTGTATAATTAATAAAGTAGTGATTAAAAGAACTATGTATGTCAGTGAGTAGACATAATTTACAGAATCTAGTAATATTAAAAGGCAGAATTAGCTGCAGAAGTACCCATCAAACTGTTTCCAACACACAAGGCTATCCGCTAACCTAAACCTCGAGCCAAAGCAACCCAAGTGGTTTTCTTTTTTTCACGCAGCTACAGCAGCTTTGAAGGAGGAGGCAACCCCATTGCTACTTCAACTAATAACTCACACATAGTCCATCACCCGCTGCTGACTCGAGCTGTTTCTCAGCTCTATATCTGGGAGCAAGCAGCTCAGCTGGAGCCTCAAGTGATGGAGCAAAAAGGGGAAACTGCCAGCAGTGTCAAGAGCTGCAAGACAACAGTACAAGGTTTTTACAACAAGCTGTCACATCATGTCTGTCAGCTGCTAATGTTAGTGCTGGATTATCTTATGTAGTCCTGATTAATGTTACTTAATTAGAAACCTCATTTCCCTCTGTCACGTTCGCCGGGGACTCAAAAAACTTTGCTCGGAAAAAAAAAAAAAAAAACTATACCAGAGAAAAATTACAGCCCTTTAACTTTAACTCAGTATTTCTTTTGCCATGTTTTATAAAAAAAACTTTACAAAACAATACTTTAGACTATAACTATGCTAACTATTCTGACATAGATTTTTGTAATATTTTAATCAACAATTAAAATGTTAAAAATGTGTGAAATAAAAAAATGTTTTTGTGACTAAACAGCAAAATCCTTTTTTGTAAATAAACAACATCTGTGTTAAAATACATTATATGTTTGGTTTATTTTCATGAATTTTTAACAGTGTATGGAATGTTGATACTAAATAAACTAATAAATAAATAAAAACAGTCATTTGACATTTGATATAAAAATAACTTAAAACCTTTCAAAACCATTTGTTTTATATGTAAAAAATTATTTTCATTATTAATTATTTTAATGATTTTCTTTTATTAGGCTGATTAACATAATTAAGTCTCATGTTGACCAGATCAGTAAAATAAAAGCATAATAACATAAAAATAACTTCAAACAACTTGTTTTACATTTTATTATTATTTTTCATTATTTATTATTTTCATTATTTTCTTTCAGGTTATTATATTATGAGTAACCTGAAGTCTCTAGGGGAAAATAAGTGCAATTTCAACAATTTTGTTATTTAATATTAAGTTACACATGTGCATTCCATCTTAAAGATCACAGAGGATCTACAAAGGCACAAAACATATGGTCACTGGTACCTGGAACTGAAAAACATACTATTACAAATTGGAACAATTTCTCAAGAACAAGAAATTAATTTATATGTACGTTTATACATACGTTTTCATGTGTAATATTTTTGACCAAATGACTCTCTACATCATACAAGCTAAAATAGAAGCATTTAAGAAATATAGGTTATGCCTCTGCCTTAAGCATAAAAAAATTGCATTCAGCATAAAATGAGCAACAGGGTTCCACCAAACCAAACTTTTGTAATGCAGGCGCTGACTGATATTACATTGCAGAATGTTCAGTGTCCTGAAATATTACTACAGCAAGTTTTCATTTTCACAGAACTAGTGTATATTCTTCAGAGTGTAAAAAGTCTCGAAAGTAAAAAAAAGTCTCGGTGACAGAGTCTCATTAATACCCCAAATGAATATGACCAGGTAAGCAACATCTGAAATATCAGTGCTCTCATCAATTGCAACCAAGATGACTTGACAACAAATGACTTGACTTCATTCATTTGTCAGTCCAAATCTGCCGAAAGATCTGAAATCTGAATCTGTTCTGCTACACAATGGCAACAATTATCCTTCAGTACCTGTTGGCTATGCAGCATATGGAATAATATGAAGATATATGAAGATATAGAATATTACTGAAGTACGTCCAGTATGCCAGGTACAACAGGAATATCTGAGGAGATCTTAAAGTCACTATAACAAAGACTGCTGCTCAGCTATACAAAGTACTGTTGTCTCTTATGCGAATGAAACAGCCGTACCAAAGAGTCGCACTATTCTCCACAGAACTGGACACTACATAAAAAATTCATTACAGGACAGAAAAATGTGGCATGTGAATCGCTTGTTGACCCAACAAAGATATTTTTGCCTTCTCTTCCCATAAAACTGGGACTTGTGAAGAATTTCATGAAAGCAATGAACAATGAAGGTGAAGGTTTTCGTTATTTATGACAGATGTTCCCAGGAATAACTGATGCCACGATTAAAGAGGGCATTTTATTATCAGACATATTAAGAGTAAGAAGCGTTTTGAAGACCTGCAGCCCAACAAAGACATTGTTTCTGGGCATTTACAGAGCCCCAAACTACATTCAGCTGGTAGACAAACTTCTCAAAGCATACAAGACAATGAAGTGCAACATGTCACTCAAGATTCAATTCCTCTATTTACACTTTTACTTCATTGCCACATATTGCAGTGTTGTCAGTGACGAACACGGCAAAATGTTTCGCCAGGATATTGCTATGATGGAGAAGCTATACCAGGGCAACTGAAACCCATCAATGCTTCTTGAATACTGTTGGAAAATGAATTAAAAAAATCAGAAGCAAAACACTTTTAGTTCTGATGAATTTAATATAGTAAACGTATATTTGTTTTTCAGAGTTTCTACTTGATGCAGTAAAACAAAAACTACATTTGTGCATACCCAGTAGGTACTTGTCACAATCAGCAAAAGCTTTACAGGAAGCAAGACTTTAAAATAAATGTTGCGCAGTGATAAGAATCAATAGGTTGCCATCAGTCAGGATTTGGCTCAGAAATTGATTGACAGCATGCCAGGGCGAATTGCAGAGATCTTGAAAAAGAATGGCAAACACTGCAAATATTCACTTAATGATGTAATTGAAAAAAATAAATAAATAAAATAAATAAATAAATAATTGTCAATAAACACTTTTGAAACCTATAAAATGCTTGTAAGTATACTACAATACACTGCAGAAACAGCTGACAAAAATCTCTAAAAATTAGCAAACTTTGTGAAAACCAGTATTTATATCATTCTCAAAACCACAATTCTCATTGCAAGAGATGAAACATTTTCCCATTTCTGCCAGATATTCAGCCATTCTTCTATTGGCTTTTGCAATAATCTGCAATTTTGGGGCTTCAGGACATCTGTTTTTAATACAAATTCCTGATTGAGGCCAGAAGAGAAGAAAGAAAGAGAGCAAAGAGGTGAAATTGTGAGGAACAAGAGGAAGTAGGCAATGGAAATTAGAAAGGAAACAGAGAAAGAAGGAAAGAAAAACAATGGAATATAAAAGGTATTAGTCAAACCGCTATAATTCTCACTGCATTAGAGATTGACATCAATAGAAAGCGAAGAGACTGGAAATGGACAGGGGGCAAGGGAAGGGCAGATGAGAAAGGAAACAGTCAGAAAAAAGAGAAGTGGGAATGGAAGAGGAAAGGAAAGCAAATGATAATTGACATTCTGGTAGGCAGAGGGGTGTATGTGGAGTCGAACGCGAGTCCAAATCCTCTTACAAATACTCTTCTCTAATCCTTCAATCTCCATCAGCATCCAGATGAAAGAGAGAGATAGGACACATCCTGTTGTTCCTTTTTCCTTCTCCCTCTGCTCCTTCTCAGGATTACTGTGCCTCCGTTTGTTCACAAGAGGATTCGATTTGATAGGGAATGAGGAAGATGGGACTGTCCATTAGGTACGTATGTCACAATATATTGAAGATGTATGAATGAAATTTAAAAACAAAAGATAGATTTTGTGTTATTAACACATACAATAACACTGTGAATAGTCCTAAACCAGTAACAATGTGTTTTACACTCCAACAGTAGGTGGTGGTAGTATTGATGTATTAATGCTGGCATCCCCCAATGAAATGTTCATTAGCCTAACACTGGGTCGCTTGCTGGTATCGCTATGGATGCATGTTCTGTATGGTTATGAGTATATGAGTATAAAAGTTATAGGATATTGGCTGTAATTGTGAAGCTCAATTAATTTTACTTCAAAAGCTACTTCAATGCTTTGAACATGTGAGATTGTTCATATGACATACATTTCAGAACTATATAAAGTTGTATTTGTTATACACATACATATACATTGTATTCTTCCACTGCATGCTACTTATTTTTGCCAGATAGGATTGTAAAAATGGAGGATAGTTGATGATCAATTGGATGCACTAAATAATGATAGCAATCATATATGTCTAGGTAGTATTGCTCATGTACAAGGCAATAGACAAGTCTGGGTAGCATTCCTTCAGGATCCCTAAGGCTTGAGGAGACCAGGCTCGATAGTGTTCCTACAAGATCCCCAAGTGATGAGGAGACGAGTCTGGGTAGCGTTCCTACAAGATCCCCAAGCGACAAGGAGACAAGTCTGGGTAGTGTTCCTACAGGATCAATATAAGTGACAAGGAGACAAGTCTGGGTAGTGTTCCTACAAGATCTGAAGAGACAAGTCTGGGTAGTGTTCTTACAGGATCCCTAAGTGACGAGGAGACAAGTCTGTGTGGTGTTCTTACAGGATCCATAAGGCATGAGGAGACCAGGCTCGATGGTGTTCCTACAAGATCCCCAAGTGATGAGGAGACGAGTCTGGGTAGCGTTCCTCCAAGATCCCCAAGCGACAAAAACACAAGTCTGGGTAGTGTTCTCACAGTATCCCTAAGCGACAAGGAGACAACTCTGGGTAGTGTTCCTACAGGATCCCTAAGTGACAAGGAGACAAGTCTGGGTAGTGTTCCTACAAGATCCTGAAATGATGAAGAGACGAGTCTGGGTAATGTTCTTACAGGATCCCTAAATGACGAGGGGACAAGTCTGGGTAGTGTTCCTACAAGATCCTGAAATGATGAGGAGACGAGTTTGGGTAGTGTTCTTACAGGATCTCTAAGTGACAAGATGACAAGTCTGGGTGGTGTTCTTACAGAATGCCAAAGGCATGAGGAGACCAGGCTCGATGGTGTTCCTACAAGATCCCCAAGTGATGAGGAGACGAGTCTGGGTAGCGTTC
>JBBIGC010092016.1:0-10079 GCA_037576955.1 Lepidarchus adonis
AGAGAGAGAGAGAGAGAGAGAGAGAGAGAGAGAGAGAGAGAGAGAGAGAGAGAGAGAGAGAGAGAGAGACTGACTGTGTGTTGGACAGTTTATGAAAAAAGAAAAGATTATGCCGGAGCCTTTTCAGTTCAGCCCAAAGTCAGTGCCAATATTTTTAGGAATCCCCAAGTTACAACTTAAACTCAAAGCTTATTCAATTAGCGGTATTCATTTTTCAGACTTCAGTAACTACTATTAAATCAATATGCAAGTTATTTAGCCTTAGTAGTGAGACAGGCTCAATAAAGATTAAAGGGTAAGACAATGTAAAAGTGCAAACAAGAAAATATTAGAACTAGAAAAGATTTAAGCTAATTCCAAAAAGCACTGCAGACTTCTTGCATAAAAATTAAGGATGAATGATTGCAGCTGGTCAAGATGGCATTCAACAGAGTTGAGTTATAATCAAAACACAAAATTGGCAGTTCTATTACTGTGATTTTGGCCAATCTGTGATACAATATAATTATATTTATAATATAATTATTATTAGTTAAACACTCAGCTACCACTAGCATTCAGGGTACCACTTTTTTATTCTTTCATCACTTACATACAGTGCTCTACATAATGTTTGACCAATTTTTCTTTGATTTACCCTTCTGCTCCTGAGTATAACATTTTAAATCAAGCAATTCAGATGTGATTAAAGTGCACATGTAAGACTTTAATTTAAAGTAATTTGCATACATTTTAGTTTCCCCCATCGGAATGACAATTTTTATACAAAATCCCCCACATTTCAAGGCACCATAATATTTGGAATTGGCTTCACAGCTTTAGGATTTCTCAGGTGTTTTCATTTGTGAAAGAATAAGACACGTAGTCTTGCTTCTACCATTTGAAGTCTGTAGTTGCCACTGTTCAACACAAGGAGAAAAGCTGAGTCAATGAAAGTCAAGGAAGCAGATATGAGGCTCAAAAACAAGGATAAAACAATTACAAACACCAATCAAACCCTAAGATTAACTGACTGGAATATCATTAAGAAGAAAGAATGCACTGGTGAGCTCTGTATTCACAAAAGGAACCTCCAATCCTCCAATCCTCAAAGTCTTGTCCACCAGATCAGAAAAAGTCTTCAGGAGGCAGGTGTGTCTTTGTCAGAAACTACTGTCTACAGAAGACGTCATAAACAAAAATACATAGACTTCAAGATGCAAACACTAATAAGCCACAAAACAGGATTACAGTTAACAAAAAAGTACTTAAAACAGACTGCAGAATTCTGGAAAAAGGTGTTCTGGACAAACAAGACCAAGATTAATCTGTATCAGAGTGATGGCAGCACAATGGTGGGCATGCTATGGCTTGGGCATGTATGGCTGGCACAGGTACTAGAACACTTATCTTCACTGATGATGTAACTACTCATGGCAGTTCCACAATAAATTCTGAGCTGTATATAAACATTTCATCTGCTCAAGTTCAAGTAAATGACTCCAAACTAATTAGATGGGCCTTCATCGCACAGTAAGATTACAATCTCAAAAATACTGCTAAGGCAATATGGAAGTTTCTCAAAAAAATTCCATTTGCTAATGAAGCAACTGAAAGGAACAAGCCCTTAGAACAAATATTTTTACATTAAAATCTAGAATGTTAAATCTAGAAGTTAAATGGGGATTTTGATTTGTCTTTCTGATCAGCATATGAGCAGTTCTCTCCAAAATTGTGCTTGCTCTTCCAGATCTCATCTTGACCTCCACAGTTTCCCTGAACTGCCATCTCTTAATTACATTTCTCACTGTGGAAACTGCAAGCTGACAACACTTTGCTATCTTCTTAGCCTTTTCCTGCATTAAGGGCATCAATAACTTTCATTTTCAGAGTCTTACACAGCTGCTTAGAGGAACCCATGGTTGTTGAGTTTCCACAAGTGTGTATGTCCACAAACATACTGCTAAGGAAATATGGAAGTTTATCAAAAATATTGAAAATTCTTGAATGCCAAACCCAATTGTAATCCAAATGAGCAGAGATTCCATTTGCTGATGAAGCAACTGAAAGGAACAAATCCCCAGAACAAATACTTTTAAATGTGCACTTTAATCATGTCTGAATTGTTTGAAATAAAATGTACACTTTAAAGCCACAAATTCAAGAAAAAATGTATCCCAAACATTATGAAGGGCACTGTATGTGTTAATTCATTTAAATCCCAGTTTTTGTTTAAGAGCAATAGTGTCCTTTAGTCTCCAGAATCCTCTAGAAATTTGCCTGTTTGATGACCTCATTTAACCCACACAGTGTGAGCTTCGGTTTAAAAAGCCTAATAAAAAATCTTGATAAAGAAACTTAAATTAGTATTGTCTAAAAATAATGGTAATTGATTTTTTCACTGAAACAATCTAAGGTTATATGTAGTGTTTCTGCTGGACATTTCAATGCCTTCAGAATTTCTAATTAAGATCTATACTATAGAATCATGAGAAACTCTTACTATTGGAGACCAGCCCCTCAGGGCAGTTGGAGATCCGCATGATGTCTCGATCTCCTTTCAAAATGAAGATTTCATTTTCGGTGCATGACACTGACACTATGTCTCCACAGCTCTCCAGACCACCAATGATGACCTTGAAGGAGGCAACAAGTGGAAAAACAAATAGCAATATGGATTAAAAAAGAAAAAAAAAAGAAATAGTCACTAGACAAATACAGAGCCCTTTTCCTCATACTGTTACAACTCCTCAATTGTCTGTTACACAACAAGCATTGTGCAGCATCTAAACACATCACACATTTGCCTTAAATGCAACTTCAAACTGACTTGCTGGCACTACTGTTCTTAAAACAACGTATATATACCACTCACAAGAAATTATTCGGCTATTGGGTGAAATTTCAGGATGAACCTAAAATGCACTATAACCTTCACAGCTGTAATCGAACAACAAAATTCACAATAGGTGATTGATCTATGAATCCACCAATAAATTTCCTGCTTCAATCAGAATTAGTATTTAAACAGTCCTTCACATCACACTGTTCACAGCGACACCTAACAATTGATCAACAGTACCTCACCATTGCGAGACTTCAAACATGATGTTCTCAAACGAAAGTAACCACTGAGCTTAGAGTGTCACACAGTGTCATCAGCAGGTTGCAACAAGAGCTACAGGGAGACTGGAAGATTCACAGAAAAGCATAGAAGTGGATGTCCTCCCCACATCCCACACTGATGAGCGTGTGAACATGGTGAACAGTGCCCTGCAGAACCGGAGGATGATGCCACTCGACTTCAGGCACATTTAAGTACATCAGCGTGGTCTGCGTGCTAGATGACCTGCAAGGGTACCTGACCACACCACTATTGTCTTGCATGAACCAGGGAGCATTTACATTGAACGAGGGACCAGGGGCCTCAGTGCTGTTCTCTGATGAAAGTCAATTCACACTGAGCAGAAATTATGGCAGCCACTGTTGTCACCAGTGATGATGGTGTTACAGTGTGGGCAGGTGTGTGTAGTCAATACAGGAACTGTCCTACACTTTGTGAATGGTTCTGTGATAAGCGACATAAAAAACATCATTAATCCAGTTATTGTGCCCCTGCATGACCTAATACAGGCCTAATTTCATCTTCATGGACGACAACGCTGCAGCTAATCAAGGTCACATCATTAGGAAACGGCTGCTGAAGACTGGGGGAATCTCGAATGAAGTGGCCTGCACTTTCTCCAGACCTGAAACTCATAGAAAACCTATGGGATCAGCTGAGTCGCTGTGTAAAGACTTAATATTATTGTTAAATTGTGGCAACAATATGATTTTCTGAGCATATGATTCACTGCTGAACTAATCCTTAGTCTTGTCCTTGAGAATTTACTATAATGTGGCCTGAGAAACAATGAATGCACATAATTTGTACTCATTATATATATATATATATATATATATTATATATAATTTTTTTTTTTTTTTAAATATTACACCGCTGGGTCTTGATATGACATTTCTGGTGTATTGCCCACCTCTAGGAGACAGAAATGACAGTTTGGGCTGAACTAATTCTATGTATGTTAACAAACACACAATGAAAGACCCTCCATACCTGGTTGGTGCAGTCAACTATGTAGACGCTGTACTCATTCCAGCTGAGCACCCAACCCTCCTTCAGAAAGCAGCTGACTAAACCCAGCTGTCTGTCTGTGGGCTGGTAACCACCAGTGGGGCCTGAGTGCGGGAACAGCTCAAACTGAGGCACATCTTGGTTAAACAGGGGCTTGAGGACATGGGTCTCCTTCACACGGCCACGCACATCTGTTCTCCAGAGGCGCAGGCCTGGCCGTGCTGCATACACCAGCAGGTCACTTTGCTTGCACAGCCCTGGCTGGAAGCAGGATCCAAATTTGCCATTGCTGTAGAGGGCAAGGGAAGAGATTAAAGTTTGATATGCACGGTTTGCTTGATACGCAGAGCTAACATGCACCTTTATTTTGTGCTATACTTTTTGATTAATAAGATGATCAGGAGACAAAATGCAAAGTGAAGAAGTCAAAATTAATAGTCATAACAACGTAACCATACAAACAATAGCGAATTCAATGACATACTCTGGTTGACTACGTTCAGAAGATGGCAGCAACATGACAAGCTTGAGCTGGGCATACTGTGGTGTGAAAAAGTGTTTGCCCCCTTCCTTTTTTTCCATGTTTGTCACACTTAAATATTTCAGATCATCAAACAAATATAAATATTAGTCAAAGACAACCCAAGCAAACAAAAAACATGCAGTTTTAAAGTGAAGGATTTTATTATTTAGGAAGAAAAAAAAAAAAACCTAAATGGCCCTGTGTGACAAAGTGATAGAGGTCACAAAAGACCCCACAACAATATTTAAAGAACTTCAGGCCAGGGCAAAAGAGACTGGGCAAAAATGGCCTGCATGGCAGAGTGCCAAGACGAAAACCACAAGCAACAGTGCATTTCAGAAAAAGAACATCATACCAACAGTAAAATGTGGTGCTGGTAGTATGATGTCTGGGGCTGTTGTGCTGTTTCAGGACCTGGAAGACTTGCTGTGATAAATGGAATCATGAATTCTGCGGTCTACCAAAAACTCCACAAGGAGAATGTCCGGTCATCTGTTTGTGACCTCAAGCTGAAACGAGCTTGGGTTCTGCAGCAGGACAATGATCCAAAACACACCAGCAAGTCCACCTTTGACTGAAGAAAAAAAGAAGACTTTGGAGTGGTTCTATTGAACCCTGTTGAGATTCTGTGGCACGACCTTAAAAAGGTGGTTCATGCTTAAAAACCCTCCAATGTGGATTGATTCTGTGTCTGGTGAACCATTTCTGTGTAGATGTTTAGGCTCATTATTTTGCTGAAAGACCCAGTGATTACCCATCTTCAGCTTTCGGGCAGAGGCACCAGATTTTTATTTAAAATGTCCTGGTATTTCAAAGCATTCATGATGCCATGCAATCTAACAAGGTTTCCAGGGCCTCTGGAAAAAAAAACAGGCCCACAGCATCACTGATCCTCCCCCATACTTCACAGTGGGCATGAGGTGCTTTTCTGCATACTCATCTTTTGTGCTCCGCCAGACCCACTTTGAGTGTTTGTTGCCAAAAAGCTCCATCTTGGTCTCATCTGACCATAGCACACGGTCCCAGCTGAAGCCCCAGTACCGCTTAGCGAGTGGCTATTTCCTTGTAGCCATTGCTTGACTTGTGAAGGTCAACACACATCTTCCTTACTTGAATAGTGTGTTCCTTTGTCTTTCCAATGTTGCAGAGTGGATAAGAGAAATGATATGCAGAAAAAGAAAAGGAAAATGTGCATTTTAGATAATAATGTCTTACCTTTTTCTAGGTTTGGTGCCCAGTTGCTGTAGAGACTGCTCTTGAGTGTAGAAGAGGACAGAGCGTTGGCACGTAGATACCAAAAGCACTTTCTGACTGTACTCTAGCTGAACTATAGCTGAGGGCTCCTCCAGCAGCACCACAGGGTTACATACACCCTGACACACACAGACACACACACACACACACAGACACACACGATATGTATTATAATATGTAAATATAACATGTGTAGACACAATAAATAAACAATAAATCCTCTCATCCCTACAGTCTTTAACACAACAGATGGCCCTAGACTCTTATCTGGATTAGATTTTCTGATAAATAGCAAACACTGCCCACTCTTGGTTAGACCTAGTTTTACAACCTAAGCTCATTCAAGAAAACTGAACACGAAGGCTAATAAGAAAATACTGAACAGATTTAAGACAAAACACAAGGTTTCAGTATCAACATCGTAAAAGAAAAATCAGCATTGCAGCAGCTCTAATCAGAACATATCATTTCCCTCTCTACTGAAATCTGAGGAGCCTCAGATTCATTTTTAGAAGTGCCAAGGTCAGAGTAAATTGCACAGATGAGCAGAACTATCTTGCCTGTCCTCTGATGTGGCACTGTATACTTTGTCCTCATAATACATAATCTGAAAACACCAGCTCAAACACAATCTTTAAAATCACAGTGTTTGTGAGGTGATTTCAAGATCCAATATGCTGCCCTGATATGGTTTCCTGAGCCTGAAATAAGATAAAATCATATAAGAACATGACACTGGTTGTGAAAAATATAAATATTTGAGTAATTAAAATCTAAGAAAACTTTGCTTTAGGCAAAAAACCCTAAATATTAAAACTCCCACCTGGTCCAGGTCCACAGCAGAATAGACCACTTTTCCTTTGTCATCACCAGAGAAGAGCTTCATACCATTAGCGCTCCATGCTAACGCTGTCACTGTGCTCTTGTGTAGGCCGACAACATCAAACCGTCTCAGCTGCAATCAGAATATAAAAATGTTCACCATCTGTTGCGTGTATGTTAAGTGACCTTGTCATTGTGAAAGGCTATGTTTAAATTCACTTTTTCACCATCAATATTATTATTATTAACTTGAAACAAGACTCAATAGTATGGACAAGCTGTATAATACATACTGCATAACTTGCAAACATCACCTGTTTTGTGAAAAACTGAACAAACACTATTTAAAATCATAACATTAACCTACTGAGAATTCCACACTATGATTTTACATGACGATTACCTGTTTATTTCTGCCTGGGAGCTGTGACACCAACTGAAAGAGAGCGACCCGGCCAGAGGCTGTACCTACTGCCACCAGGTCGTCAAAGCAGCTGAGCAGCTTCACTACTGTGATGGCCTCAGTTTTTCCCTATTGGACCAGATGCACAAAAACGGTGTTGAAGAAACTACTTTTGAGCAGGATGACAGGCTTCAGTCCAAGAGAGCAACTCTCTTCCATCTCATTTTACAAACTAGATTCCATGATCTCAGGTCATTAGGAAGGCCTCCACCAGTAATGCATTAGTAAATCCATCAAGAATTGTGTATTGGAAGAAGAAAAAGACCAATCTTTTTAAGTCTGTGGCCCTCTAGTTTGCCATGAGTTTGATTTAATTTTGGATTACATGGTTATGTGAAAAAAAGAACATTATATACATACCTCCAAGTTGTATTTGTTCATCTGACTCACTCGCCTGCAGTAAAGATAGAGCATTCCAATACTGCTTCCCACTGCTATGTAGTCATTGTTGCTGTCCAAGGCTGTGAGATATACCAGAACTGAACGGAACCCTTTTTGGACTTTTGCAGGGATGGCATTGAGTAGGTAGTAGAGAGGGCAGAACTCCCTCAAGGGCAGAGAAGGCAGATGGCTTGTCATGTCTGTACACTGCCAAAGGAGCCTGTTGTTTACTGTAAATGATAGGGAAGACAAATTGTCACACATATTTTACAGAGTTAGGTGATATTCGTTGAGTACACACTTAATCTTCAACCAAATAGTGTCTCTTAATATCTCAACTTATTCAACAGAGAGATGTCTGGGATCTTTTGACTGAAAGACATTGTTTTGTATCCAGCCAAAGAGAAATACAAATAAATCAATTACGATATTTTGATGTTGTTAGATAAATATCTGAAAGCTATCTGATAATTATAATGAAAACAATAGATAATTAGAAGATAACTGAAAAAGTTTAACATAAAATTGTATCAATGACCAGCTTATTTCTTAGAAAAAAGAAAAAATATATAGAAAACACATCTTGGGGAAAACAAGCCCACATCACGTTCAGACCATAAGCTAACTGAACATGCATTCACATGTATTTTATAGCCGATTTCGAAAACGAGACCATTAGCTATTGTTGTCTATAACCAGACGTGAAAAGAAAAATCTCAAGAACATTTTTAAACATTCTGCATTTATGAGTATGGCTTACACGAACGAATTAGTTAATGCTAATTTCATAACCGCCTAGTGCTATCTTAGTGATAATGGCCTTTTTTACAGCAAAGGATACAGCGATCATCTAGACAGCAGACTAAATTAGACACTCGATATAATAATAAAATAATAATAATAATAATAATAATAATAAATATCGCTTTTATTTAAGCAGTGCGCTAGTTAGCAACGAGCTAGGTTGTCAGTGGCGAGCGTATAGCAGAACACACAGAGGGGTTCTGTAACTTACCTACCGCGGCCAACGTTCACTGAAGCAGGCCGGTTATTCTATTACTGTACAAAAAAATGGCAGTGTCGGTATTAAATTCTCCCTTTGGCAACAATGTTTTGACATACGACAAGAACAAATTATAGACATGTCTGCTCTTGTTGACGTTCTCAGAGGACTTCTTCTCTGTCATGTGTGAAGAGAAACTGAACAACACTGCTACCCATCTTTCAGGAGCCGTACTGTCGCTTTAATGAGAAGGGCTCGTGTATGATTCAGACAATACTAGTACTATACAATACAATTCAATACAAAATAGACAGATTATGATGCATAATATTTAATAAACTTTACGCTATATAATGTGCAACCAGCTCCCCTGTGTCGTTCTGGACTATATCTTCAGCTCCAGGTCAAAGTATTGAAGTATTTCCTGAAAGCACTTGCTGTTTTAATTTGATCATTGTGTCATATTTTTCAGGGAGAGCTCAGGGCACCAAACTGATTTCTGATTTTATTAGACAGAGAGAAAAAAGTTAAAAGTTTGTGGAAAGTCAAAATTCTCCTGTTTTGGGATCCCAGAAAGAGAGAGAGAGATAAAGCATGACTCAGATTTGTCCAAAAGGGAGTTTGAAATCTGAAATCTTTTTGAAAGTTCAACATTTGACTCTTCAATCCACAGTGTATTTTCCCTAAAAGTCTTAGGGATCACCAAGATGTTTTCTGGCAAAATTGAGATAATCCTTAATGTTCTCTTTGCTCAGGAGTGGTTTTTACTCTTAGGGTAACAGTGCACTCTTAGGGTAATTTTGGTTGGTCGGCCACTCCTGGGAAGGTTCACCACTGCTCCATGTTTTCACCATTTGTGGATAATGGCTTTCGCTGTGGTTTGCTGGAGTCACAAAGCTTTAGAAATGGTTTTACAACCTTTTCCAGACTGATAGATCTCAATTATTTTCTTTCTGATTTGTTCCTGAATTTCCTTGGCTCTCAGCATGATGTCTAGCTTTTGAGGATCTTTTGGTCACTTCACTTTGTCAGACAGGTCTTATTTAAGTGATTTCTTGATTGAGAACAGGTGTGGCAGTAACCAGCCTGGGTGTGGCTAAAGAAATTGAACTAAAGTGTGATGAATCACTGTTATGTTTTAACAGGAGGGGCAATCACTTTGTCACAGAGGGCTCTTAAAAATAAAATCCTTCTCTTAAAAAATGCATTTTGCATTTTGTGTTTGCTTGTGTTGTCTTTGAATAATATTTACATTTTTTGTAAAATTTTTCCCCTTAAAATTCACTTGAGTTCCTAAAATTTTCAGTGTAAGAGTATGCTTCTACAATAAAAATGCAATTTATTTTAAGGCTTGTGACATATCTTAACCAGGGATTGCCAATAACTTAGGAGGGCACTGTGCGTGCGTGCGTGCGTACGTGCGTGCGTGTGTGTGTGTGTGTGTGTGTGTGTGTGTGTGTGTGTGTGTGTGTGTGTGTGTGTGTGTATATATATATATAAAAAAACACACACTGGGGGC
>JBBIGC010092027.1:0-10079 GCA_037576955.1 Lepidarchus adonis
GGAATCAAATTCCTTGTATGTGTTCACTCACTTACTTGGCCAATAAACACGATTCTGATTCTGATTCTGATTCTGAAGTTAAACAGAAGGGGCCCAAAGATGGATCCTTGAGGGACTCCATATCACATTTCGTTTTTCATTGATTTGTAAATTCTCCCTTCCTTTAAGGTATGTTGTGAGCCACCTGAGGACCGCTCCTGAGAACCCGAGCCAGTTTCCCAATGCGTGTAGCAGTAATAATCAGTATATACTCTACAGTATCAGAGTCTGTGCTGACGTCCAGCAGCACCAACACAGTTATTTTACCAGCATCTGTAATCAGACGAATGTCAGTTAATAGCTTTATTACTGGGGGCCATGGGGTCAGTGGTGGCCTAGTGGTTAGGACTTTGCCCCTGGGATCAGAAGGTTGCAGGTTCAAGTCTCAGCCCGGGCACCACTGAGGTATCCCTTGAGCAAAGTACCGTCCCACTTCACTGCTCCCCGGGCGCTGTTGACTGCTGCTTGCTGCTCCACGTGTGCACGTGTGATGGGTTAAATGCAGGGGAAACATTTTGTTGTGGTGACTGTGTGCAGTGGTGTGTTCACAATGACATAATCACTTTCACTGATAATAATAATAACTTTCACTTAATAATAATCACTTAAAGAAGATATTTAGATGAAAGTAAGCGCTGATCTGATTGTAACTTCTTCCTCAGTGATGGAGGTGAGTATGATCAGATACCTGTTGCACTTCCAGTAGAACTGTGGTGGACCGAGGTAAAACCGCCAGTTCTCCCAGAATTGGGAAGCGAGTGTGGATGGAGTCCGTTGGAATCAGTTTCTTCATTAAAGCATTGAATATGTGCCAACTTTCGCAAAGATGACATTTTATGTCTTTTCTCTGATGTCCTTTGTTGTTGTTCATGTCATATTTATTAGCTTTTAAAACTTTAATCCACTTTCCGTGTCCCTGCTGATAAATGCTGATGCATCAACAGTGCTGTGATCTTCAGAAATGTTCAGATCATGTCTGGCTTCAGGCTTTATCTCCTCGTCTCAGGAGAAAAACATTCAAACGTTTGTAAAAGTTTGATGCGAGTGTCATGTTGATGAAACTATTATCCTGAAAAGATCTGAATCTTCCAGTGACTTACGACTGGCTGTCTTTGTCAACGGGAAACCCTCGGTTCTCCACAAGTGTCAGTGGGTTCATTGTGAAATGGTTCGTTGTGGAGACCTGGATCTTTTTGCAGGGTGGTAATGGGATCCCAGTGTTTGCCCACCCAGGCCCATGCAAGTTGGAGATCCAGCAGCACAAGAAAGTCCCAGTCTCCCAGCGGGAGTTTGGATTTTGGTGTGAAATGCTTTGTCAGCAAACAGCAGTGTAGGACGTTCCCCTTCCTGCTGCTCAGATGGGCTGGGTCCGAATGAAGCAACTGTAATGGGTCCTGCTCTCTATTAGGCACCACCGACACCCCAACCCTCCACCCCCACCTCCACCCCTTTCTCTGAGTGTGTTTTTCATGCTCTTGTTTTCTGAAGAGCAGGATCTCTCCTCACGCAATCACATCAGTTTAATTACAGCTCTGCTGCAGGTTCTCCATCAGCGCACTGTTTACGCCGCTGTTGAGGCGTAGGTCACGATCCCACCCACTCCACCTTAATGGAGTCGGAAGAGGTCGACGTACAGCAGTGTGTTCTCTTACACAGACACGGAGACGAGAACCCAGCGTTGGTTCATCTGCAGATTCAGCACATTTTGGGTTCGTAGCCTGACAGCGTCCTCGGGTCAATACGCTCATCAATTCAGAGCTTAATCTGAAAACGGAGGGATAACACTTCCTGTATTCTCCAGCATGGGGGTGGGGGTGGGGGCGGAGGGTAGGGGTGGGGGTGTAGGGTGGGGGCGGGGGTGGAGGGTGGTTTCCTGTAGCTTCTCAGCCAAGTTCTGCGCCTCAAATGAAAAGAGGTCATAAATATTTCAGACAGTTCTGCATGGATGAGCCTCCCTGCACTTCTCACAGAGGAGGAGGAACCGTGTACAGAACACATTCCTCCACACACATGGAGAACATTCAACCTCACACACCAGACAGAGTGACAGACAGACAGCTATAGTGACAGACAGACATGCAGGCTGACAGTTATAGGGACAGACAGATAGATAGCAGAACTCACACTTGTGTAAATTGATTCCCAGTACTATTGTCCATCCCGGGACAGTGACCACCTACGCCCCCACCAGATAAATCACACGGTTCTATCAGTAATGGAATCAATCCAGTTGTGATTTTATTGGTTATCTTAGATCTCAGTTTAATGGTAGGGGAAGCATGAGTGTCTCTTTCTCTCCCTTTTTCTGTTTCTCTCTCTCTCTCTCTCTCTCTCTCTCTCTCTTTCTCTCTTTCTCTCTTTCTCTCTGCTTCTCTCATTTTTGGATTATTTAACGTGTGCTAAAAGACTCATGCTCTCACCACAGCTGATAAATCAAGCTGAAGGGCCTTAGAGAGATAATCAGTCTTGCACAGCTGGAGAGGCTTGTCTTCACTTTCAGTGCTTGTTCCTCTCCCTGCTCTCGCACATTCCTCTCACTGCTCTCACAAGCTCTTCTCCCTGCTCTCGCTCGTTCCTCTCCCTGCTCTCGCTCGTTCCTCTCCATGTTCTAGCTCGTTCCCCTCCCAGCTCTCGCTCGTTCCCCTCCCAGCTCTCGCTCGTTCCTCTCCCTGCTTTCGCTCGTTCCTCTCCCTGCTTTCGCTCATTCCCTTCCCTGCTCTCGCTCGTTCCCCTCCATGCTCTTGCTCATTCCCTTCCCTGCTCTCGCTCGTTCTCCCAGCTCTCACTCATTCTTCTCCCTGCTCTCGCTCATTCCTCTCACTGCTCTCGCTTGTTCCCCTCCATGTTTTTGCTCGTTCACCTCCTTGCTTTCGCTTGTTCCTCTCCCTGCTCTTGCTCGTTCCTCTCCCTGCTCTCATTCTTTCCCCTCCCTGCTCTCACTTGTTCCTTTCTCTGCTCTTGCTCGTTCCACTCCCTGCTCTTGCTCGTTCCCCTCCCTGCTCTCGCTCGTTCCCCTCCCTACTCTCGGGAGGGATGGAGGCGTAGGAAGGAACCAGCTAAGCGCTAAACCTTTCTGATCCCTCAATTTATCAGCACCTTGTTCTGGGCTTGGAGTGATTTCCTCGCTCTCCATCTGTGTCACTGTGCATTATATTAGTGACCTTAACTGAACAACAGACCTTTCAGAGCCTTCAACCTTTCCCTCTTCTTGGGAAAAACATTAATAACCTAGACTGCAAATGATATTTTCTCAGATAATTGTTGGACCATTGATTCCTTCGTTCTGATAATGAACACAGGGTCTCTCGTGATACGGTACATGATGATACCACGATAATGATAATACCACAATTCTGCCATAATCCATTTATTACAAGACAATGATATAGTGATACAGCACAGAAACATGAGGGCATTATTCATTTACATAAATAATAACAATGCTATTTAAAAAAAATCTTTTAAATCCATTCTGATGTTAATGAATGAATTGTGTAAAAATTGTGAACAAACGTGAACATCACCAACCGAGTCATAAAATAACATCTTAAAATAAATATATCAATAATAAAATAGTCAAATAAAATACAGGAACATCTTTCTCGGTGTGAAACTTTTTGTTGCTACAACAGTTACCAACACAGAGCAGCAGAAAAAGGCAACCGCCAATCACATCCCACCTCCCTAATGTGTGTTTGGGAGGCGGGGCCTGTTTAACCCTCTGTGAATGGAGACGCATTATTAGACAGTGATGGAGCTACGCTTCTGTCTGATCTTCATTACTGATGAGAGCAGTTCAGTAAGTGCTAGATATCGGTGAGGACGCACGGTTCTACCCCCAAACATTATTGGGTCTTTCCCCCTTTTTCAGCCATGTTTGTTTATTACTCACGTTGAGACGTTTCACTTGTAGCTTCATTTCTCTATGAAACACGTGTGGGAAACAGACACAGAGAAGTGACCTGGTACTAAATGATCCATGTTCTGTCCCATCTGTGTTCTAAAAGCCAAATAGAAATATGTAATATGTGTAAATATGATATGTAACCCAGACATTAGATTTAAATGTGTCTTATATATAAATACTGTGCAAAATCAGTTGATATTTACATACAGTGACGTTTATCAGTAAAACTATTGAAAATCTTTTCTTTGTTCTTATGTCAGATGAATAATGATTTGTGTGAGTTGACATATCACAAATATAAGTTTTTAATATATATTTTAAACCCCATATATATATATATATATTTTTTTTTTTATTATTATTATTATTTTATTTTTGCTTAAACAGTTGTAATTTATTTATTTTAACAATTTTCCACATATTAACAATCAATGTCCACTTCATGTGTGTAGCAGGAGAGTTTTTACAGCTTTTTAACTTTTAGAGAATCAAGGGTGATTATGAAACTGGTATTGTTTTTATTTCATAAATGCATCTAAAACCACAAAAAACAGCTGATGCCCATCGGCCTGAAGCTGCTGCTGTGAAACTGGGTTCTTCACACATTTCCCAGTTCTGCTTTGACGTGTGTCAGGTGTGTGTGTTTTTACAGCACTGCAGGACATGTGGTGAGTGTGTGTTGTGTGTATGTTTGTGTTCCACTGTTCTCCGTGCTTTGGTTCTAAAGAAGGGGTGTCCAGCTCCGGTCCTGGAAGCCGGTTTCCAGCACAGTTTGGTGATTTCTAATCAAGCTCACCTGGTTAGACTCACCTGGTAGTTGCCAGGTTCAGGGATTGTGCTTCTGGAAGGAAACTGCCGAAATGTGCAGGACACCGGCCCCTGGGGCCGACTTTGGACACCCCTGTTCTAAAGGGACTGTCAGGTGTAATCAGTATTGTTGTAAACGTTGTTATGTCTACACACAAGGTCGGCTGTTTGGAGTTTTTATGAATATTGTAATGGGCTCTGCTCTGATTGGCTGTTTTATGATGCAGCACTGTAAGTGTCTACAGAGATACAGCTGTCTGTGGCGAACGGTGGAGCGTTTAGGAACAGAACCTTGTACGTTTGAGCCTGAATGGGAGGAAGAACCCAAAGCTGAGTTTTTAAAGATAAGCCACGCCCACTGACTTTTCAGCTCCTGCCAGTTTTTCATGATGGGTGCGAGGGTCTAACTTAATATTAGTGAAGCAGATTTAAACATTAATCTGATGGTTTGTTGGGATTTCTGAATTTCACAAGCACTTTTGAAGAAACAGTTCTGCAAACTTGGAGGTACTACCCACTGAGGAGCTCCCCTAAGAAATTTACACCAGACCAACCCTGATCAGCCATAACATTAACACCACTGCTAGGAGACCGAGTAACATTGACTAATAGTCAGCTTTTGAAGTTGATGTGCTGGAAGCAGGCGTGTAAGAATCTGAGACCTTATTGTGGTGGAACATCTCCAGAACATCAGGTCTTGGTGGAGTGTTCCAGCTCTGCAGTCGGAATCCCAGGAAGGAGAACTAGGTCATGGGTGTGTGTGTGTATAAAATCACTGTTACCAGATAGTCGGTGTAGATTTAGCGAGGTGGGGGTTTAGTTTAATTGAATTTTGGCAAAGACCCTCAGTAGACAATGCTACACCATAAGCGGAGCTCTTAGCATCTATCATTTCTCCCTTTAAACTTCAGTGTTTCAGACATGAAATGCTTCTTTAAGAGCAAACTTCAGGCTTTATTAGCTGTTTAAAGGCAGCGATGAAGAGAACGCCTCGATACGAGACGCTTCGGCGAGGAAGACTCAGTGAGGCTGAAGGCTTTTGAAGGGATCCAGAGGGAGATATTAATAGCGCTAGTAAAGTGAAAATGCATTTTTGGATCCTGGGAGACTCCACCAAGCCAAATAGGATGAAGGGATGGTGCAGTTTAATGCAAATACGTTTCCTGCCTTACAGTTTGATTTAATTGGAAAGGAAAGATGAGGACGTGAAAAAAAGAGCAAATCATCACAAATTCAACATCGCTGAGATAAAAGCTCTTTGCGCGGAGCACGTTTGGGTGGATGTTGGGGCTTCTTCCAGAATATACGGCTCCTAAAGCCAGGACGGTAGCTTTGCAGAACCCACAGAGCTACTGTAGCACTGGGGGCTTTAATTAAGTGTAATGAAAAGAGCAGACTGATTTAAGTTTAGATCTGTCCTACAAAAACCTCCATCAAACTCTCCTCAGCTTCATTTCTGACTGTTGTCCTGTTGGGATCCTGCCAAGTGTCTCAGGGGGTTGGTGGTGGTGGTGGTGGTGGTGGTGACCGATATCACTGGGCAAATGAGCAGCGAAGTCAGTTTTTCTAATGTTGCAATACTGCCAGTAACCACTAGATGGGGGCATAACAAACGGGCTGCCCCAGCCATCCCTACACCAGGCCACTTTCACCCAGACTGCAAGTTCCCCACAGTGGGCGGGACTCCATGCAGCTAGACTGATGCTGATTGGACTGTGATATTAAAAGGTTGTTAATACGCTGGGCTGTAAAGAATGGGGTGCACACTTCAGCCCATCAGAGAAGGTTAGCGGTTAGCTGGTTAGCTAGCTAATTAGTGTTTAAATTAGGAATGTCCTGATCTGATCTCAAAGATTCATATTGAGTCAGATGATGGCATTTTAACTGATGGGGATCAGCTCGAGCATGAATGAGCTTTTTTCAGCCCCTCCCGTCCCAAACTTATTGATTCTTGTGTGGTTCTCATGCCGATGTTGCACCAGCGAGCTCAAATGGTTAACGATGAATATATTCCACAGTAACTAACTCTACACACTCTAGACATTGTAATAAAGAACAAAATAATTCAAAAAATTTTAATTTCCCCAATTTTGCTAAATCTAATGTAATAAACTACGATGATGTTTGCAGTTTATAGAGTTCACACCAACATGTACGTACACATTTACCACCCAGGAGCATTGAAGGGTAAATAAGAGGATTCACTGGCTATGGAAATGTGCTCCTGAAAATGTACAGGTGTAAAAATGTGTAAAAAGGTGTAAAAATGTGTAAAAAGGTGTGAAAATGTGTAAAAAGGTGTGAAAAGGTGCTAAAGGTAATGTTGTGATGTCGTGGGCCTTAGGTGCCACTCTGGACGAGGATTCCACACTGTTCCGCACTGACTGAGAGCACAGTGTAGATTTCGACATCTTGCACAGGATATCCCCCCTGACCGGACGGGTCAGACTGAATTCCTCCCACGCTTGGCAAACTCCGTTCCAGGCCGTTTCAGCACCAGCAGGGGTGGTCCACAAACGGAGCTTCCATCAGACCTCCCCTTACCTGTGCACTCCTCCCAATTCACATTCAGGAACAGACTTGTTTCCTCCTCCCAGGTACGGGACCTCCTCAGCAGCTGCCAGCGATCCATTACCTCCAGCGAGCTTTAATTAAAAACCATGTCGCTGTGTTTAGAGTCCAGCCTGCGCCTCCACCGCCCTGCACCTTCCCTCCCTTCCTCCGCCTCGCTGCTCCTGCTGTGCTACCTGTACCCATTAGACTGGTGTCGAGAAGCGAATGCATTTCAGTCTCCACTGTGGCACAGAGGTGGCAAAGCCTCCGCTGCAGCTTTTAATGCGATTTCACGCTCCAGCTTATTGCAAACAATAGGCCTCGTCTCAGGTGGCGATGTTTTCTTTCTTTTCCCCGAATGACTAATCCCCCGAGACCGGGACGGGACAGGTCCCGCACAAGCCACTGCATCTACACCCGTCCTGCAGTGTGTAGAGTTTGGTTCTCCGGGTGCAGGCTCTTGTTTAGTCAGGGGGTTTCCCAGCTACCCAATCACGAGTAACCATGCGGGAATGTGGGCGTCGCCCAATCATGTTTGTGTTGTAATCATCATGTCGCACGTGGATCACGATAATCTGAATATTTATCAATAATAAAAAAAACAAAAAAAAACAAAATGGAAGCTCATTAAATCCCCAAGCCAGGGAATGATTGGCCTGAGGAACATCTGCTCACACAATAGGATAACCAGGCAACATACGGAAAAGGGGCGGAGCCAGGCAGGATCAGCATCTGCTTGTGATTGTGAATTAGAAGATTTTCAACCAAATAACTTTCTTCTACTCAACTTTAAACTTTAAAAACTATTCATTATGTCACTTACGTCTGATTACTATGAATTTGTGCATTTAACATGGATTTTTCAAAAAGCTTAATAAAGCTTAATAAAATGCATATAGCACTGTAGATTAAAGAACTGTAACGATGTGATTTTGATGTGGTGAAGTAATGTCCTATTAGTTTAACTGCAATTTAACAACAAGCAATCCACGTCAGATCAGATCAGATCAGATCAGACTTTTGGACAAATAGATAATGGCGAATAGTGGTGAATAGTTGTGAATAGTGGCGAATAGTGACGAATAGTGGCGAATAGTGACGAATAGTGGCGAATAGTGGCGAATAGTGATGAATAGTGGCGAATGGTGGCGAATGGTGGCGAATGGTGGCGAATAGTGGCGAATAGTGGTGAATAGTGGCGAATAGTGGCGAATGGTGGCGAATAGTGGTGAATAGTGGTCAAGTGGCAAAGAAAACAATCAGCTCCAACAAATTCTTCAGATCAGACAACGCTTTCTGATCTGACAAAAAGATCACGCCGCCTTTCTGATCTTGTGGAAACTTCCTTTGATGAAAAATTCTCATGGTGGCCAAGGAAACCACTCATCCACTGTCATGAACTTTCTTGTCAGATCAGAAAGCGTTGTCTGATCCGAAGAATTTGTTGGAGCTAATTGTTTTCTTTGCCACTTCACCACCATTCGCGTTATTGGTCCAAAGGTCTGATCTGATCTCTACAGTCTGAGAAGTCTGGCGCTCGAAGCAGGAGGTGAAGAGTCTGATCTCTGTGCTTCTGCCTCATTGCTATTGGCTTATATCGTTATTTAGAAAATTCTTTCTTGAGCTTTTACCACGTTTGAACCGTGTTAATGGAAATTAATTGATCTCAGAGCCAAAATAATAACCTCCTGGCCAGACTGGACCCTCAGAGATCGGTCCGGCCTCAACTCGGACACTTCAAACTGACTAGCTACACTGAAAAGGTCACTGCTTAGACCTGATTCAGACTTTGAAACTGGCATGAAGGGGAATGTATAAAACGTCCATCTCACTTTGAAACCATCTAGCAGAGAGATTACTTGACATTAAGGCAGAAGGTGCGCAGAATTCTTGGACCCACGGTAGTTCCTGCAAGGCTGCTGATTAAGAGCATAGTCACTTTTGAAATTTCTCTTGGCTTTGAGATCTAGAAGTTTGTGTTTCATCCACTGTCAGAAAGGAAGTCTCTCTGTCAGAGGAACATCAAAGAGAAAAGCTTAAGCAAACTCTGGAAGCCTCCACTTAAAGTGAATGAGCTGACACTAACAAGTATTGATAGTTTCTTTCTCAAACGGCTCAAAGTGATGTCGGACTTCGTCTGCGCATTGGCAGGAGCGCCCTCATTAACCATTCCCTGATATTGATTATTCATTTCTTTCTTGGCAGATAGAGCTGTCGTCTGCAGGGAAAGAGGCGACTTGTGTCGTTCCTTCTTGCCAGCGAACTTGGCAGGACTTTCAAATGAGGAGGCAATGAAAGCAACTTCCATCCTGAATGAGGACTGTGGAATAATCACATTCATCAGAAATCGGGCACATTAAACACTTCAATCAACGATATTATTGCTCACCTCACTTCTGAATGAAAGTTGTATTTAAATGTACTTAACTATAATTTCAGAAAATAGGTAGGAATTTAAGCCAAAAACAGTTTAATCTTTTCAGTTTCTGCAAATGTATAAGTCCTTCAGTGGTTTGGGTTTTGAATATCTCTCTGAAATGATAAAGATCAGCCTGGAAAGTCTGAGGAGCATGAAGGTGAACAGGGAGAAATGGTGTTTAGTCATTATACTGCCCCCTGCTGGACCCAGAGCTGTAATTAAACAGGGTGAAGTAGTGTTTAGTCATTATACTGCCCCCTGCTGGACCCAGAGCTGTATCTAAACAGGGTGAAGTGGTGTTTAGTCATTATACTGCCCCCTGCTGGACCCAGAGCTGTAATTAAACAGGGTGAA
>JBBIGC010092056.1:0-10078 GCA_037576955.1 Lepidarchus adonis
GACTGTCCAGCAGAACCACACACACTGTGCAGGACTGTCCAGGAAAACCACATACACTGTGCAGGACTGTCCAGGAGAACCACATACACTGTGCAGGACTGTCCAGCAGAACCACACACACTGTGCAGGACTGTCCAGGAAAACCACATACACTGTGCAGGACTGTCCAGGAGCACCACATACACTGTGCAGGACTGTCCAGCAGAACCACACACACTGTGCAGGACTGTCCAGCAGAACCACACACACTGTGCAGGACTGTCCAGGAAAACCACACACACTGTGCAGGACTGTCCAGCAGAACCACACACACTGTGCAGGACTGTCCAGGAGAACAAGATACACTGTGCAGGACTGTCCAGGAGAACAAGATACACTGTGCAGGACTGTCCAGGAGCTAAGGTGGAAGATCTGGATTATGCGCTGGATTATATAGTTCATGTCAAGATCACATCAGCAGATCTCTTCCACTCTGCAGCACTGGAATTAAAGTTTGATGGTGACCGATGCACTTTAAGATTCTTTTGCTCTTACAGTGATTCTGGATCATGTTTTTTCAGGCTTTATGAGAGAGGAATACGATTACATAACTCCATTAGATACAGCCATGTTTACTTTCGGTCTAATGCCATCTCCTGCCCCCTCAGATTGGGTCTCACTTCACTGTAGCCGCGTAAACTGGGCTCCGTTCTTTTTTACAGCCACACTCGGAAGAACTGAATTTGAACAATACAACAAACGTACATTATATAACAATAATATATGTACAATATATAACAGTGGTGCAACTGTTCTTTACTTTGGTCTATTTGTCTTATGAAAACAGAAAATTAGATGCAATAAAAATATTTAATAAATAAGTTCATTATTTAACCAAAAATTCAAAGGTGCATTTTTTCAAAAGTTTTATTTACTAATATAACACTTTTTTGTAAAAAATAAACGACATTTGAATGTATTTATTATACTATATTAATCCCATAGAGGAAATTAATCTATGCATCCGTCTGGGGCAGTGAACACACCCCCGAGAACAGTGGGCAGCCTCTGTAGTGCCCCCTGGGGATCAGTAGGGGGTTAAGTGCCTTGCTGAAGGGCACTTCAGCTTGCTACTGGTTCCCAGGAATAAAACCCATGACCCTTTGGTCACAAATCCATGCCTCCATGGCTGCTCCATGCTGCAACACACTCTAAAGTTTGGACAGAAGAACTGATTTGTGTAGTTTTGCGAGAAAAACTTTTCCCCATTTGCGCTCAGCTTGAACAATCTACTGTTGTCATTGCCTGATTCTCTTCTTCATGAAGCTCCATACATTTTTAACCAGAGACGGATCTGGACTGGAAGCCAACCAGTCACACTCAGTTGTAGTCTGGCATTGTCCCTGTAAGAGATGTCACCTTGATGGTATCATGTGCTTCTCTAAAATCCTAATAAACACCTCAGTGTCAGTGGTATCTTCACATACATCCATGCCCTGGCCCTGATGCACCCCCATACCATCCCAGCTGCTGGTTTTCACTAACAATTCACTAACAAATCGAACCAAAGGTTGAGCCATGACCTTGTTCCAAAGACGGCCTTAGATGGATGTTAGTTTTGTACCCAGTCATGATCGCTCACCTATGGCCAATTAGCCCACTTCACCAGTGTTACTTAAATATTCACTACATGTTCAATCTCCTTTTGCTGAGTGACAATAAAATGTGCACATATTTACAAAATACAATTCAGCTGGTCAGTAACTACTGGAGATCTTTTCTTTCCAACTTTGTCAGTTCAATAAAGGTTTATCTGAATTTATATATCACAGATTACTGCATTCAGTGTTTCCTGGAAATCTGGGACGGGGAGAAAGGAGAGGAGAGGGGAGGACAAGAGAGGAGAGGATAGGAGAAGAAAAAAGAGAAGAGAATAGATCTAACCCATTATAAACCTGTGGGATGAGCTGAAGAGGAGAGTGCAAAAGAGAGTATCCAGGACTCTGGACGATCTAGAATGACTGTGCAAAGATGAATGGTCATAAATCCCTGTCTCTGTGTTCTCTAACCTTGGAATGTTGTAAGAGAAGATGAAGTAATACCAAATATGAACAGCAGGGGTGCCAATAATTGTATTTGTGTAAAGAAATGTGGGATTTTAATTCCTAGTCAATAAATGAAGTCTCTTTTTGTGTTTATAGTCTATATTATTAGAAAAAATATTAGAAACATAAGAACACATCTTACATATATTTTTTTGTATTTATTTATTTATTTATTTATTTATTTATTTATTTATTTATTTATTTATTTATTTATTTTTACCCTGATTAGAGATGCGTTCTTCAGAAAACAGTGGCTTCTGAATGTAACAGGTCACTTTCCACCTTTTCCTATGACCTGAATGAATCCTCTGGCCCTTCTAGGTTTTTCTAGAAAGACACCAAAAAAACCATACTAAAATGGTACAATACTCGTTTCCCATAGTATCAATACTATTCATATCAAACACTCTTTCCTGCTCACACTTTCGTTTGCAGTAAAAGCAACTGTGTGATTGGGAACACATCCCATCACACAAAGTGCACCATCATGAAATGTGACCTGTGCATTTAACCCAATTGGAGCAGCGGGCAGCTATCAACACTACCTGGGGAGCAGTATAGTGGGGCAGGCCCTTGCTTGAACCTATGACCCTTTAAACACAAGGACAGGGTCCTAACCACTAGGCCTGAACTCCTTCACTGGGTTAATAAAGGCGCATCTGTAGATTGTGTTAGTGGTCGCTGAGTGTGAAGAACACCAAAAAAGTGTTTCTAATGAGCTGTGTGTGGGAATATAGAAGCTCCTTACTGTGAAGCAGAGATGAAACACAGTCTGAAAGGATACAGAGGAGTGTGTGATGCCTCCTCCTAGTCGCAGAGCTGCAGGAGTTTAAACTCTCTGAGCTTTGCTGTGTGCAAATACCCATCAGCTCACATGACAATTCTCATAGCACCAGTGCACAGCGCGTCTCACAGCACTTACCAGATCAAAGCTCTATTGATCCCCTCAAACCAGGGTCTGATTCACTCCAAATATCCATCATTCAGAAACGATGTGGACGTTCAGACCACTGGAAGTACTCTGAATGTGCAAGAGTAAAGAACTATCCAGGAGCCAATGAGATTACTGAATAATTACCAGAGTAATAGAAACAAACAAACAAACAAATGCATAAATAAATAGATAAATACTACGAGTTCTTTGGGTTACGTTGGAGATCGGTTACGTTGGAGATCAGTTCCTCTGAACGCGACATAACGTGAATTTTGCCGTAAGTCGGAATCCACCTACATAACGAAGTGCAATTCAAAATGGCGAATGAACAACGGCGTCTTTCTCGTGTAACACCATGTGACGCAATGTGTAATACTCTGCTCCGCCAACTAGTTCCCGCACAAACCTTGTTTTTACATCACAAATGCAGTACGTCAGAATGACGGAGCTAGGCTTAATAAATTTACAGAGATGGTGAAACGCTGTATATTGAGTCCTACTTAACCCGATGGCTCCCTGTACATAAATACATAAAAGTATTTGTAAAGAAATGGTAAATAAAATTGTTTTTTAACATACAGTAAAATATGTGAAATACTATTGCAGTGATATGTTTTTGCAAATCCATCCATCAAATCCATTTCTGCAAATAAACAATAACAGTGTTGGAATATAATATACAGCCATGAAAAAAAGTAAATGAAAATTAATTTTGATTTAATTTTGATTTTTGCAGTGAGATAATGGCAAAAATAAAACAAAACAATACAGAAAAAACTATCTATAGAATATGTAATATGTAAAATAAACAAATGAATAAAAAAATAAACACATATAAATAATCAGAAAAATATCTACTGCCATTTTTCCATATCAAGGTTTGTGTTTAAGGGCAGATGTTATGAGATTTTCTCTCATGTGAATGGTTCTCTTCAAGTCATTCCATAGCTTCTTGGGTGCCCATGATTCATCAGTTGTCCTTCCTTGGAACTTTTGGTTGGTACTTACCACTGCAGACCTGGGACCCTTCACAAGAACTTCTTTTCAAGTCATTCCATAGCTTCTGTATTGGGTCTGACTCAAAAACACAGATTTTGTTTTTCTGAAGCCATTCTGTTGTGAACTTGCTCCAGTGTTTTGTATCATTGTGCTGTTACATCACCCAACTTCTACAGGACTTCAGCTGACGTACATGCAGTGCTCATTTTACACCAGATGTAGTGCTGCGTGTTCTTCCCATGTAGATCAATCTTGGTTTCATCAGTCCACAAACCATTTAGCCAAAACCGAAGTGTAGTGTCAATGTGCTCTATTGCAAATTCCAGCCGTGAAGCAATGTTCATTTTTATCAAGTAACAGCATCCTTCATGGTGTCCAGCCATAGACATCCTGCTTATTCAATGTGTTACATACTGTAGATTCTTGAACACAGGATAGAAGAGACCAGTCGTCTGCATTGCTCAGGAGTGATTCTAAACATCTTCAGTTCTCTCCATAAATTTTCTATTGGATTAAGGTCAGGTGATTGACTGGGCCATTCAAGTAACTTGATTTTCTTTCTTTGAAACCAGTTCATTGTTTCCTTGGCCTTGTGCTTGGGATCATTGTCTTGCTGAAATCTCCACCCTCTTTTCATTTTCAGCTTTCTGGTAGACGCCAGCAGATTTTTACCCAGAATGTCCTGGTACATTTCTCCATTCATCCTGCCTTCAAAAATATGAAGTTTGCCAGTACCCCTTGCTGAAATGCAGACCCAAACCATGATGCTTCCACCCCTAAACTTTGGGGGTGGTGTTCTTGGGGTGGTGGGCAGTGCCATTTCTTCTCCAAACATGGTGTGTAGAATGACAGCTAAAAAAGCGAATTTTGCTTTCATCTGACCATACTATAGTCTCCCACTAATCCACAGGCTTCTCCAAATGCTGAGCCTCAACATGCTTTTTGTTCAGCAATGGAATCTTGCATGGTGAGCGTGCATGGATGCCATGGTGATTCAGTGCATTGCTTATAGTTTTCTTTGAAGCAACAGTACCTGCTGATGCAAGGTCTTCCTGAAGTTCTACCCAAGTGGTTCTTGGCTCTTGGAAAACTCTCCTGATTATTCTTTGGACTCCTCGGACAAGAATCTTACGTGGAGCCCCTGATCGTGGCCTGTTTATGGTGAACTGATGCTCTTTCCATTTCCGGATAATGGCCTCACAGTGCTCACAGGAACATTCAGCATTCTGGAAATGCGCCTATAACCATTCCCATCAGAAAGCTTTTCAACGATGAGATTACGAAGATCTTGGGAGAGTTCTTTGCTTTTACCCATCATGAAGTCTTTCCTGTGCCTCCTGGGTAATGAGAATCCTTTATAGGCCATCAATTAGGACTAAAGCAGATGATAACAATTAGTACTGATAAGGGTCAGGGTTTCTTTCTCAATACTGACAGATTTTGGGTGATGATCTGGCTTTCTATGCCATTTTGCACCTTGTTATCTTTATGTTTTCAATACTTTTTCTCTGTTTCTTTTCACTTTATTACACATATCTCAATTCATGGACTTAAATGTTTAGATATCTTTGCATGAATTAAATACTTGAGTTGATATTGACATGTGGTGCAAATTTAGTGTCAATAGCCACTTAGAAATACCCTTACTGATAAAAATGCTGATGTGTCAAATACTTATTCTCCCCGCTGTATATATAATTGTATATATTACAGAATATTATAGAATTAAAATTGTATTTCCTGAAAAGATAACTTTGATTATTTTTATCCTTCTTTTTTTCTTTGTAGAAAATGACATGAATAGGCACTTGCTGGAACTGCAGAGCTCATCTGTTTTCATTATATTTTCCATTTCCATTTAAACGTGTTCCCCAAACCAGTGAAGCTATCTCAACTATCAAAGGCAGTATGATCAAATGATAGCCCTTGCATTAATCAATATTGGTGAAAAATCTTCTGTAGTGTTATAATCCAATCCAAACCCAGTCCACATCAGACTGCCTGTGCAGTTTATCCATCACTGGGTTGCCAGGCCCTACTCCACAGCTGTCTTCCTTCAGTCATGGATGGAGGGAAGGAGCGATTGCTTTAATTGGCTGAAACATTGCCCTTTGTTCTCCTAGTTACAAAGAAAAGGTAATTACCTGCAGCAGGAAGGCAGATAGAGCCCAGACATCTCATCAGTATTTCAACCACTGACTGTGTTAAAGAGTCTGAATGTGTGACTAGTACTAGTACAAATATTTGATGCTTTCAGACCAGAAAAACGTTTTAATACTTCATAGAGCTGTTGGAGGAAGTTCGCTCTCATTGTGAAGGTTGGAGCATCATATTGAGGGACTTTTTAGCTCCTACTTTAGGGTAGGTACCTTCCTACAAGAGGCCAGAAAGTGCAGTCGCCATTATTTTATATACAGTTTTTAAAAAATGGACAAGCAGATAAATAGTGAAGCTTTTTTGAGCCAAAACATAACGTTTATTCATTACAGTGGTGTCTGTCTGGGACATGGGAAGTGAACAATAGTTGATGTGCTAGAAATGGGAGTGTAAGGATCTGAGGCCTTACTATGATGGCTACTGCATCTCCAGGTCTTGTGGAGGGTCCCAGGTCTGCAGTGGTAAGTACCAACCAAAAGTTCCAAGGAAGGACAACTGATGAATCATGGGCACCCAAGGCTCACTGTTGAACGTGGGGAGTAATGGTTAGCCTCAACTCCAAAGAGGAGCTTCTGTTGGTTCTGCTAGAAAGAGGCCAGAACACATGGTGCACCACCGTCAGAGCTGTTTCAGCAGCACAGGGAACCTACTCACTATTAGGCAGGTGGTCTTAATGCTACAGCTGATCAATGTATGTGGTCACTACACCAACTGGTGTCTGACTTACATCACTTCAGTGTTCCTACTGGTTCCCTTGCAGGTGTGGAGATCTCTGGGGAGTTCCCTAGAATGGTTTGGTCTGATAGTGGTATGTATGCTTCAGTTCCACACTCTCATCTCCCACAGTGGGTTTATTGACTGAAGAACATAATTTAATACCGATGCCTGGATGATAAACCTGCATTTCAGCCAGTGTCGGAGACTCACCCCCAGATTTTGCACAGATGGTGCTAATGGTCGGAGGTGGGCAGTAAATTCCTCCATTGTCTGTCTTGTTTCCAGCTCGTTTTGAGCTGTTCCACCAGGTTAGTCTTGGTTGTCATGATGTGTTTCAAGCAAACTATTGGAAAGTGGAAATTTGTCTAAGGGAAAGTGACGATTTGTCATTGTGAACACACCCCATCACACATTGTGCACCACAGTGAAAAGTGACTTTTAACCCCTCCACGGGTGGAGCAGTGGCCTGCTATCAACAGCACCAAGAGGGGGCAGTGGTGGCCTAGTGGTTAGGACTTTGCCCCTGAAATCTGAAGGTTGCAGGTTCAAGTCCCAGCCTGGGCACCACTGAGGAACCCTTGAGCAAGGTACCGTCCTCACTTCACTGTTCCCTGTTCCCTGGGCGCTGTTGATAGCTGCCCACTGCTCCACGTGTCCACGTGTGCATGTGTGTACGTGTGATGGGTGAAATGCAGAGCACAAATTTCGTTGTGGTATTCACAATGATCGGAAAACACGAATCACAAGAGAACCTCAGTGGTACCTGGGCTGGGAACCTGCAACCTTCCGATACAAAGGGCGAGGGGATAATCTCTAGGCCGCAAACACCTCGGCAGCAGTGGGATAAAGAACCACACCTGAACAAAGACATACAGCTCCTCTGTTAAAAAAGAATGACACACACGCAGATTCCCTCAAACACACACACAAATTACAGGCCTCCAAACAAAATCCACGCCTGCCACTGTCAGCACCATAACATAATTACACTGAGAAGATCACAGTGAAATGCATGAGACAGAGAGAGAGAGAGAGAGAGAGAGAGAGAGAATGACAAATAAACGTAGTGCATGCAGAGGGGGCTAATCCGATCTTATCTGCGGTGTGCTGATTTAAATCTAATTAATATTTAACAAGTGAACCTGGCACCGCAGATGGATTGGCGCGGGTGGGGGCATTGCAGCTTCTGAATACTGTTCCTGAAGTGGCTTTGCGCTAACCATTTAACACTCAACCTCACGTAACAGGCTTTACTCCATTTCCGACGCTCTCTGGTAGAATAGGATGCTCCCACCCTCCCACTCTCCCATTAATCTGGCCAATGTGGGCCTCCAGTCGTGCTGAGCTGACCAATCACGTGTTAGTGGCAGATTGAGGAGATGGGGTGATGCTTCACCTGACTCAGATGATGCATGAGCTGACCTTCACCTTCCCAGCTTCATGTGACGGAGGAGAGGTGAGTGGCAGGTGGAAATGACTAAACTGAGAAGGAAAAAAAGATCCTCTTCCAAACTGAGGCAGTAAAAGTATAACAGCAAATAAAAAAACTTATGCTGATGATGGTATATTGCAAAGAGTATAGGTTATATATTATGAAAGTAAAGGTTATATTGTAAGAAATATATATTATAATGGTAAATGTTATATATTTAAATGTTATATATTTAAAGGTTATATATTATAAAGGTTATTTAATGCAATTGTAAAAGTTATATATATTCTAGGTTCTATATTTTAAAGGTTATATATTGTAAAGGGTATATATTATAATTGTAAAGGTATATATTGTAAAGAATATAAATATTATAACTGTAAACGTTATATATTTAAAGGTTATATATTGTAAAGGTTATATACTATAATTGTAAATGTTATATATTGTAAAGAATATATATATTATAACTGTAAAGGTTATATATTTAAAGGTTATATATTATAATGGTTATTTAATGCAATTGTAAAAGTTATATATATTCTAGGTTCTATATTTTAAAGGTTATATATTGTAAAGCAGGGGTGGGAATCTCAATGTATCTCACAATATGATACGATATGCGCATATGTTGCCCATGATAATGATAATTTTGTGATACAGTGATTCTGCTAATATATTGCATGACAATGACATAGTGATACATCACAGAAACACGGGGATGCATTATTAATTTACATAATTAACAACAATACTATTGTTATCTGTCCTGCAACCGCGGTCAGAGGTACAGGAAAACCACTACTTTGGCTTCAAGGCTTCACTTTTGTTTCACTTTGTCATTTGGCAAGTAGCGCTAGCTTTTTGCTACCAACCGATCTCCCAGAATGCAACTCTTTCCACCTGTGTTTTCCACCTTTTTACCCGAACCAGATACTACATAGCTCACAATGCATTGCTCCCCATGAAACATGCCTTCCTCCAGTCAGCTAGTTTTAACCCTGTGTATACTAGACGAATTATGGAGCATTTAAATCGGATATTGGCGGGAACACCACTGCACTCTTGGATTACTGTGTCTTTCTAAAGGTTTCAAAGAAGCTCTCCAGCAATGTGTGTTTACTCACATTCACAGGGTTCCCTGGTAATGTCATCCATCGGTATTAATGTGAGGGATAGAGAAGTGCAGAGATACATCACAAAATAATTCACATTCTGTTCCATCAATGTTCTAAAAACCAAAGTCAGACTCTAGATTTAAATGTGGCTGGGGCATCTCTCAGCCAAGCTTTCTCTGCATCTAATTGTTGGTTCTTCTTCAGCTTTCACCCAAATCTCCTGCACTCGTTCAAGCAGCGACACCCAGAGGAGAGAAAAAGTAGTGACGCCGGTGAGTAATATTTGGTGGCGAATATTTATTGATTAAAATATTGATATTGCCATCAGCATATTGATTATCGTATCACATGAGCAAAGACAATGTTCACCTATCGCTATTTTGTAACACCCCTATTGTAAAGTTTGTATATTATAATGGTTATACATTGTTTTATTGAAATGGTTATAACTGTAAAAGCAAAAGTTACATATTGTAAATGCAATTGTTATATATTGTAAAAGTAATGTTATTATAAAGACAATGGCATATATCATCAATACAATTAACTGCATTGGAAATATAATGGTGGTATAGAATAGAATAGAATAGAATAGAATAGAATAGAATAGAATAGAATAGAATAGAATAGAATAGAA
>JBBIGC010092094.1:0-10077 GCA_037576955.1 Lepidarchus adonis
ACGCCCCGTGTCGCCCTCAGTGCCTGAAGTGGCCTGGCGGGGCGCTGCGGGCACACGGCGGCATGCGACCCTTACAGAAGGGTTAAATGCAGAGGCCACATTTCGTCCTGGTGCCCTTGTGTGATGTGTGTGTTCGGTAAATAACAGTAAATACATCACCAGTAGGTGCTCCGTACTAAAGGTGGGCAATATCGCAAAAATATCATATCACAACATGCATCTTTCCAATGTCTGTGAAATCTATTTTGAGTAGAAATTATTTTTATTGTGTTTCTCACGCCACAGTACCATACGTTCACTTAAGCAAGACTAACAAAGTTTTATTCAGAATAATACATGACATTCAGCCGTGCAGATGATATCACAATAACCTCAGAAAGTCATATTGCGATTTGAAATAATAAATAATAAAATTGGTCATATCACCAGGACTACTCCTGTTTCCTCCCACAGTAAAAAATTTATGTTAATTGCTCTACATTACCTGTGTGAATGGTTTTCTGTCTCTGTGTTGTCCTGGGATGGGTTGGGGTGAACTCTGTGCCTATAGTCCGCTGTGGGTCTCTCCCCTTTCAAAGACATGGAGGAGTTCGGTCTCAAACGGAATCTGGGCCTCCTGAATAAAAGGGCTGGCTTCTCACTTCAGATCTAATTATTTTGAACTAGTTCTGCTAGATACTGTTCACATCTGGTCAGTAGGGTGTGGTAGTTCCTGGGAGCCAGTACCTTGAAGAATATAGGGCAGGTCCATATTATGGAATGGTGGGGCAGTGATGGCCTAGTGGTTAGGACGAAGGTCGTAGGTTCAAGTCCCAGCCCGGGCACCACTGAGGAACCCTAGATCAAGGTACCGTCCCCACTTCACTGCTGCCCGGGCGCTGCTGATAGCTGCCCACTGCTCCACGTGTGCACGTGTGATGAGTTAAATGCAGAGGACAAATTTCGTTGAGGTGACTGTGTGCAGTGGTGTGTTCACAATGACCGAAAATCACGAATCACTAAAATCCATAATACGACTGGGTACAGCTGCTCAGAGGACAAACTTCCCTATAAGGACTTTAGGTGAATGGACATGTGTGTAAGAGCATGAATTACCATGAAATTACCTTAATAGACGCTGTGTACTTTTCTGGTGCCTCTGGGAGACCTCAACATCCTGCCTGGCGCACGCCTGAAGACCAAGGCTCATCACATTCACAAATAAATCTGACCCTGCACGCTCGCTACTCGACCCCACCACTCAGACTTCAACTCCACCATTGAGGAGTGCCCACCGAACACAAGCCCTCATTGAGCATGTGTGTGTGTGTGTGTGTGTTGCGGGGGTTTACCTGGCCCAAAGCTGTTCGACTATATGCCCATAGAATATAACTGTATTGTATGTAAAAAGCAATAAATCTATAAATATAAAAATATATAAATAAAAATTTAATATAATTCTTTTATTCCTAAATATTTCCACTCATTTTCTTTGCTTTGTCCAGACTTTCAGTTTGAAATGAACATCAGCTCTTCCTATAAAACATATTACACACACATTTTCACTTGCTTGTTTGTTTGTTTTTAGTTTGTTTGTTTGCACATTCAAGTTTAGAATTATTGTTGTTGTTGTTTTTATGCATGAACAATTATATCAGAATCATATCAGCATAAACAGCCTGGTCTATTCATATATAGTAGTGCTAAAGAGTCCAGGACGTTCTTCGCTGTCATAAGTGCTTCAGCTTTAGCAGATGTTAAGTCTTTAGCTTAAAGTGCTTCTTCACCTGTGATAAGGAAAGACACAAGTACCACATTTAATAATTTTGTTGCAAGTAGTATGAACATAAGTGAACAAAAGTGGGAAACTGTCAGATCTGTTCAGATTTATTTTATGTATCTGATCAAAGTCAAAGTAAACTTTATTGTAGGACTTAGATGTTGCGGTAGTAGCTGAAGAAATGACATTGGCATGAGACAGATATTTCAAACCAATATTTGATTTGTGCGAGTGACACTGGGAAAAAAAATGATTGCAAGTCATGTTTTTCCAAATCCAGGTAGTCCGAATGTAATTATTCTGCATCGGTATCACATTGGCCTACTAGACCCGCATCAATGCATCCCTAATTATTACCACTAGGGGTGGGAATCGCAGGGTATCTCCCGATACAATATGAGATATGTGGCCCACGATAATGATAATATCGCAATAATCGATATATGCGTTATTAATTTACTTAAGTAACAGCAACGCTATTGTCACATTTCCTATATTTGCTTTACGACCAAGATCTGAAGCTCCCCTTTGTCACTTAGCAAGCTGGGCTAGCATCGTGCTAACAACATTTACATTTATTAATGTTTCTGACATTTTGTCCAAAATATCTTCCAGGTACAGGAACAATCAAGCAAAAATTCAGACATGACAACATTAATGTGAGAGTTACAAGGAGTTCCACACATCCCTCTTAATTATCGAACACAGATCGCTCCATAATTTGTCCGACATAGACACGGTTAAACTAACGTGTGTTCTGCTACAGCGTGATGGTTTTAACTCTTTCTGTTCTGGACAAATTATGCAGCAAAATGCTTCTGTCTGATCTAAATTATTGTTGAGGACAGTTCAGCAAACTCTAGATATTGGCGGGGACACGCGATTCCAGCGATGTGTGTACTCACGCTAAACGAATCACTGGTTGTGGCTCCATCACTATGCAAGAAGTGCAGGACAGAGACGCAGCCGTCGAAAGTTTAGAACAAAACAAGCATCTTCTTCTGCTCTCCAAATCTCACCCAGAGGAGAGGAGAGGTAGCGATGCCGGTGAGTCAACATGGCGGCAAATTTAAATATCGATATTCGTATCGCGTGAGCAAGGATGATAATATATCGCAATATTGATATTGTTGCCCACCCCTAATTAGCACTTATGGGTCACTGTCACAACAACAGCTTTCCCAATAAGGGGTTAAATATAACGGCAAAGACTGTACCTTTCTTTTAAATACAGCCCTTTGGGGTATTGAGATGATCAGACCGATTGTTATTTAGCTCATCCTCAAATGCTCATTGTTAGCAGCTCCTGTGTCTAAACTCTGTGTGTTTTCCTTCATCTACACCTATTTTTCAAGGTTTTAGGTGAACACTCGTTCACAGTCTGTCCCACACGGCCTGGACAAGACTCCAACAGGAGAAGACGCTTTATCTGTGGCTGAGTTATGAGAACAGACACTTCACACGTCCACAGCTGTGGTGAAGTGAACTTTCATCAGTGGTTCTCGGTGGGTGGAGGTGGCAGAAGAAGGGAGGGGGGCTGACGCGTGACTCGCGAGCTCCTCCAAAAAATGTGCGAAGTGCTCTAATCTACCTTATCCAATCAATAAAAGTGCTTTTCGGATTTCTAGCTTCCACCGCAACACCTGACGTAGAACAGAACACTAATTCTGCAGACGGCCGAGCGTGAAATGTGTCAAATCAGCAAAGCGTTGCTGCCGTTATTCCAGGCTTCATTCTTCCTGCGTCTCATGTTGCTAGTTCTGTCTGGCTGCTCACAATGCTCAGCGTTTCCCAGGCTTGGGCCTCATGATTCTGGCATGGCGGCGTCCCGACGAGGCTGGGCAGGGTTGGATAGAGTCTCCACTGGGTGTTCAACCTCCCTCACACACACATAAACACACACACATGACGTCTTAGAGACCTACTACACGCCTAGATTTTTACTGTCCCTAATTCAAGTGGGAGTGAATGGTCATTCGTTCATTGTCCGAGCTCCAATTCGGGTCACGGGGAAGCTGGAGTTGATCCCAGCTGACTAGGGGCAGGAGACAGGACGGCGATGCGGAGACAGACAACCATTCACACACTCACACCAATGGGTAATGTTGAGTAACCAGTCAACCAGCACAAGTCTTTGGATAGTGGGAGGAACCAGGAGAACCAGGAGGAAGGTCACACAAACTGGGGGAGAGCTTGCACCCAGGACCTTCTTGCTGTGAAGTGACACTGCAGCCGTTGCAGAGACACATCTGATTCTCATCACATCACGTACAGTGACTCAACCCATCAGCGCAGAGACTTAACACCCAAATACGTCAACCACAAGATGTTGTACGAGCTACGTTGGTGTGGAGCTCCACCTCACAAGCTGCATCTGGACAGAGCATCACTCCATCACTCTTCTGACATAACCAATCCAAACATTTAGGCTACATGAAAACGGATCATTTAAGAAAAAGAAAGCTTGTAAAGACCTCAAAGGAAATAAATACACCCAACAGCCATAACATTAACACCACTGGCCACCAAATTGTGATGGCTAGAGCATCTCCAGAACAGCAGGTCTTGTAGAGTGTTCCAGGTCTACCTAGGTAAGCCTGCCTGCTCTCATCCCACAGAGGAGATCCTGTTTTACTTGGCTGGGATAGGAACACACACCGCAGTCCAGGAGAGGACCAGCTGGTGGTCTTAATGTTATGGCTATTCCCAATAATCAATTGACATGTTAGTTTGTTACAGCCTATCCATTACTAATATCAGATCCAACCGCTGTCTAATCCACAGCTGGCTACAGGGCAAACAAGTGGGTAAGAAGGTTACTTAGATGACCAGTCTACAGACCCCCTTACCACGCCAACCAAATAACTTGCAAGCACTGGGTTGCCAATACGCAAGTAGTGGTCTATCGTTTCCTAGAGACTTTGTTGTCCAATCTCTGGGAGTGCATTTTTACCATCTTTGCTTTGTACTGTGTCATGAAATGACTTTTTTTGTTGTTCCCCTTGTCATGTGGTACATTAAGGTTCCTGGTCTTGTGACCACATGTGACTTATATGGTGAGACTGCCATTTGTAACTTGCCTTGAAGAAGGCGTGAAACATGTAGGCATATTTTAATTGCTAGCCAAGTCTAATATACAATTTTTTATGAATATTTCTTACTTTTAAAAGGTTTTGAGGAGTACCAGAGGAACACATTAAGCTACCCCCAAGCAGCACCTCCATGAACATGCAGGGATGCTAATCTGACAGTCACCATCTAGGAGTCTTAAGAGATTGAAGCCATAGCAGTTCAAAGATGGCTGACTCATCTTTACCCCCCAAAACACATTAAGCACAAGACCAAACAAACCCAAGGAGCCAAAATAACCGCCTGGAGACATATCACATTAACAGAGCCTGGAAAAACAAGGCAATATGTTTGTTTGCAGTAGAGATAACCCCCATCAAGCCAATCAGCTCTGTCCTACTGCACTTCCTTCTTACAGGGCAAAAGCATTGGCATTGAAAAGCAACAGTGTAAGTCCTACAAACAAGGCGCCTTGTGTTTGCTGGTGTATTTGTAGATGATTAGCTCACTTCCACTAATACTCCACTTGCAGGTTATTACGGACACAGCGCAATGTGCTGAGCAGTGCACACATACCCAATCTAACCCAACACGCACCCGCACACTCAGGGCTGCAGGCTGTTGTGCTTTCGGGCTTGTGTTAAGAGCACGGCTTTGAGAGCAGGAAAGGGAGAGGCACCGGCGAGAAGAAAAGAATGAAAGGCCACTTTCAAATGGGCCGGAAGAGAAAGGAAGAAAAGAGGAGAAAGACGAGAAGAATGAAAGAATGACGAGATTAATGAAGGGGGGGGATCAGCCTCTGATTCATATAGAGAATGAACGAGTGCGAAAGGAGGGGAAGGGTACACTAAAAATAATAAACTGTTCATTATGAATATGAAACAAGTTGATATTATTCATAATAAATAGTGAATTTGTTGTGAAAGACGGTACCTTGCTCGAGGGTTCCTCTGTGGTGCCTGGGCTGGGACTTGAACCTGTGACCTATAGGGCACTAGTCCTCCACTGCCCAAACGAATGGCAGTTTTTAATATACACATTTAAATTAAAGGAATTTGCAAGACATTCATGACTAAACCCCAGGAAGCGGCCTTTTATCTATCGGCTCCTACCCAAGGGCCTGACAGTTTCGGGTTTTAGGTCGTGGGACGGTGTGTTTTCTTGCCGTGTTCGCGAAATATTTTCTTCCTCTCTCGTAATTATGCACTGGGTGTAGTTTTGGGGTAAATGTGGCCCTCGAGGACACTATTTGGTGGAAGGGCCAGACCAGACCCCATTTGTTTATCAAGTTCCCCCAAAAGCATGTTCAGCGTTTCTGCAAATAGCGGCAACAGAACGACAGGGAGGCTAATCGCTGGGGTGGACGTTGTCCTCTACCAGGTATTTTGGCTAAAATAGTCGTTTGGTGTAAAATCACTCTACTAAGCCTAGTAAACTAAGTAAAGCTGTGTGAAACCCACATGTGTGATAATCCATCTCTGTTAGTGCATGGAAAAGGATAAAGCCACGTCTCAAAGCCAGGGGTACGGCTTCAGGTCAGACCTCTAGTCTGTAGAGTAGCAAAAGAACAATTACGATATATATATATATATAACAATAATATATATTGATCAACTGCTTTGTTTTTAAAGTGCTATATAAATCAAATAGAATTTAATTGAAAAAGACGTTAAAGCAACACATTTAACCTTAAAATTAACTCATTTTGAGGGCACACTGATGTGTAATTGAGAAAATGGCATCTGTCATTGCCAGTCCAGAGTCCAGAACTCTTGGGCTACCAATATGGTGTCCCATTCCTGAAAAACTGTGCAACATTTTCAGCAAGAACTAAACCAGTGAGCTGAATCAAATAATATTGATGAGTATAGACTGAGAGGTGGTGAAGAGGAAGCGAGAAAGACAGAGGTGAGAGTTCAGTTGGTCAGAATATGAATGCTAAATCAAATGACCGCTTCCTTCCCATCGCTCACACTACATCACCCTGTGGGTTATGACCGACGTGGAGACGAAAGGGCAAAATGTACAAAGAAATTTCAGTTAGACTCTCTCCCTTCCTCGATAGCATCCGACGACAAAACATTTTTGATACAAAAAATGCAGAGACTCTCTCTCCCTTCAAGAAACACCTCAAGACTCAACTGTTCCACAACCACCTCAACATCTAAATCCAACAAAAAGTTACGCAACCCTGACTTCAATCAAATACATGACATTAATCTAAAGATTGGACAGCTTCCCACGTGTACTACACTCTGTTCTTACCACTGTAACAGTATAATGTAATATGGTAATTGTGTTGTGCTTTATCATTGGTGAAGAAGTAATTCAAACGCTTAACATAAGCCAATGCTGAAGCACTAATGACAAAGAAGAATGTCCTGGACTCTTTAGCTCTCGTATATATGAATAGACCATGTTAACTATACTGTAGCACTTACCGTCTGTTTAGAATTACTCATAATCACTTAATGATAATGTAGAATGTGTTTCTCTCTCAGGTAGTAATGTTGTAGCTCTTATCATCTGCACTGTTGTAGCACCTGCACTGTTTTCTATAACTAAGAAGAAAGTGTTATACTCTCACATCAGTGTCGTCATGTCTGAATTTATGCTGATTGTTCCTGTACCTGGAAGATGCTTAGGACAAAAGCGTCCGAAAAATGAATAAATGTAAATGTAAAATTTAATGTGAAAAGGTACTAACAGTATGATTCACTGCAGGAGGGCGGAGCCCAGGTGGTGCGAAAAAGAGGATTAGTGCACGGAAAGTGCGGTGGGTCATTGGAGACCGGCGTTTACTACAGACCAGCGTCTATTGGAGACCGGCGTTTACTACAGACCGGCATCTATTGGAGACCGGCGTTTACTACAGACCAGCGTCTATTGGAGACCGGCGTTTACTACAGACCAGCGTCTATTGGAGACCGGCGTTTACTACAGACCGGCGTCTATTGGAGACCGGCGTTTACTACAGACCAGCGTCTATTAGAGACCGGCATTTACTACAGACCAGCGTCTATTAGAGACCGGCATTTACTACAGACCAGCGTCTATTGGAGACCAGCGTTTAATACAGACCGGCGTCTATTGAAGACCAGCGTTTACTACAAACCGGCATCTATTGGAGACCGGCGTTTACTACAGACCGGCACCTATTTGAGACCAGCGTTTACTACAGACCGGCGTTTACTACAGACCGGCGTCTATTGGAGACCGGCGTTTAATACAGACCGGTGTCTATTGAAGACCAGCGTTTACTACAGACCGGCGTCTATTGGAGACCGGTGTTTACTACAGGCCAGCGTTTACTACACACCGGTCGGTGTCTATTGGAGACCGGCATGTACTACAGACCAGCGTCTATTAGAGACAGGCGTTTACTACAGACCAGCATTTACTACAGACCAGTGTGTATTGGAGACCGGCGTTTACTACAGACCGGCATCTATTGGAGACCGGCATTTACTACAAACCAGCGTCTATAAGAGACCAGTGTTTACTACAGGCCAGCATTTACTACAGACCGGTGTCTATTGGAGACCGGCGTTTACAACAGACCGGCGTCTATTGGACACCAGCGTTTACTACAGACCGGCGTCTATTGGAGACCGGTGTTTACTGCAGACCGATGTCTATTGGAGACCGGCGTTTACTATAGACCAGCGTCTATTGGAGACCGGCATTTACTACAGACCAGCGTCTATTGGAGACCGGCGTTTACTACAGACCGGCACCTATTTGAGACCAGCGTTTACTACAGACCGGCATTTACTACAGACCGGCGTCTATTGGAGACCGGCGTTTAATACAGACCGGTGTCTATTGAAGACCAGCGTTTACTACAGACCGGCGTCTATTGGAGACCGGTGTTTACTACAGGCCAGCGTTTACTACACACCGGTCGGTGTCTATTGGAGACCGGCATGTACTACAGACCAGCGTCTATTAGAGACAGGCGTTTACTACAGACCAGCATTTACTACAGACCAGTGTGTATTGGAGACCGGCGTTTACTACAGACCGGCATCTATTGGAGACCGGCATTTACTACAAACCAGCGTCTATAAGAGACCAGTGTTTACTACAGGCCAGCATTTACTACAGACCGGTGTCTATTGGAGACCGGCGTTTACAACAGACCGGCGTCTATTGGACACCAGCGTTTACTACAGACCGGCGTCTATTGGAGACCGGTGTTTACTGCAGACCGATGTCTATTGGAGACCGGCGTTTACTATAGACCAGCGTCTATTGGAGACCGGCATTTACTACAGACCAGCGTCTATTGGAGACCGGCGTTTACTACAGACCAGCGCCTATTGGAGACCGGCGTTTAATACAGACCAGCGCCTATTGGAGACCGGCGTTTAATACAGACCAGCGTCTATTGAAGACCAGTGTTTACTGCAGACCGGCATCTATTGGAGACCGGCGTTTACTACAGACCAGCATCTATTGGAGACTAGCGTTTACTACAGACCGGCGTCTATTGGAGACCGGAGTTTAATACAGACCGGCGTCTATTGGAGACCAGCATTTGTTTGTCGTTACATCAAATGCAAATCTGGCATTTTTGGGGGCTATTATTAGAAGATATACGGTATATGCTAATGTAGATGGGCCGTACTAGCAACAAATACCAATGGCCAGTGGAGGCCTAGTGTTTAGGACTTTTCCCTTGGGATCCCAGTTCAGGCACCACTGAGGTATTGTCCTGGTACACTTGCTGAAGATTGGGGATTTAAGGATGAAGGTCTTCCAATGAAGAATAAAGAAGTGAATGTATACAAGTTATAGGCTAACACTCTCTCCCACCGAAAAACATCCAAACCTTCAATGTCACAGCTGTTCACATTTACAGACCAGATTCAGTGCAATATTAATTCCCATAAATGAAAAAAAACATATAGATCTGTAGTAAATGTTTAAACACAGTGTAATTTCACAGTGTACAACAGGCTCAAAGGAATTCCTGATTCAATAAGCTGAGACATAAATATATAGTGAAGTCCATGTGTTCATTCATTCATTCTCCAATCAGATTACTCCTTTTGGATTGTAGGGAAGTTGGAGCCAATCCCAGCTGACTATGAGCCCAAGGCAGGGTTCACTCTGTTCAACCATTCACACACACACACACCACTCTGGTCTCATGGCTCATGGACTACTTGTCAGAGAGACCACAGTACGTGCGGCTTCCAGGCTGTACGTCTGATACAGTTCTCTGCAGCACTGGTGCTCCCCAA
>JBBIGC010092105.1:0-10076 GCA_037576955.1 Lepidarchus adonis
TTATTTTTTGTCAATGTCTCTATGTTGCAGTCGCCACATAAGCAATTTCCTTAGGGACAATAAAGTTTTTCTGATTCATATCTATGTTAATTTTGACTCACACACTCTCGCTCGCTCTCAGTGACCAGCAGATGATGATGATCCGTCCAGTGTCTGCAGTGGGCTACAGGAGACCTCTGAGTCAGCACGCCCGGGTGGCCATGATGATGCGGCCTGATGCCAGATACAGGGTGTGTGAGACACTACACTATTGAGACACCACATGCGTATGATATAATTCCATATTAGGAAAGCAAAGTGCTAATTGAAACAATGCTGTCATTTGTCAAGTGCTGCTTATTAGCTGTATAGAAGTAATCCTTCATATTTGTGACTCTTGATTCATTAGTTTCCCTACACTTTTTGAATTTTCTTGCTTTTGAAAAGAGTTGCCAGCTTTTAGTTTTTGAAGATCTGCCTGCCTATTGATAATCTGGTGATTATTGTAGCTCTGGGGGAGTAATTTCAATTACTGTCATGACGTATTGAGGGTTCATATTTTTTTAAAATTATATGTATTATAATGTTTTAATTGAAACCCCCCCCCCTCTTTTTTGGATTTATAGAAAATAATATATATTTCCTATGAATCCAAGAAGGGGTCAATTAAAACACATGACTGCCTTACCATATATATGTTGTTTTATATTTAATTTTTAAAAATAATAATTAATAATATTATTATAAGGTGGGTTCTGAAGGTATTCAGACTCTTCGCTTTACTAAATATTTTTCTCAATCTATACTCAGTAACCCTTAATGACAGCCATTAATGTTCATTTGTTTAAAAAAAATATAAGTGAAAAAAAATATCACCTACCTATTCGGACACTTCAACAATTTAGCTCTGGACGTCCCGTTTCAATTAAATTGATTGGAATCCACCTGTGGTAAGTTACATTGATTGGACATGAATTGGGAAGGCACACGCCTCAGAGCTGACGATGCAGATCACAGTAAAAACCAACCATGGGACCAAAAGACCTTCCTGCAGAGCTCAGCTCAGTTCTGAATGTTCTGAAGAAACTGGTCAAGAGTTTGGTACTGGTTTGTCAGATATGAGGCCTTTGCCTTTCAAAATCATATCCAATCAATGTAATTTACCACAGGTGGACTTCAAGCAAGGTGTAGAAACATCTCAGCAGTGACCCAGAGAAGTGGGCGGCACCTGAGCTACATTTTAAGTGCTGTTGCAAAGGCGCTGAATACTTTTTTAAAAATAAAATTGTCGAAAATCGTGTGTAGATTAATGAAGAAAAATAATTAAAATTATTTCAGCATCAGACTGCAACATAAATAAATTGGAAAAACGTGAAAGGGGTCTGAAAACATTCTGAACTCACTGTATGTCACAGAACTGCCATTAAAATAAAATTTTAGCTCACATGCACCGCAGTCTGCAGTCCAACACAGTTTGGTAATTTCCCTGATAAAGCACACGCAAATCAGCTCACCTCTTAATTGTCAGATAAAATGTTTGAGGAGAGGAATGTAATGTACCAATTTCATGCCAACTTGCCTACTAGTCTGTACAAAAATCCAGAATTTGATCATTTCCATTTATTTTTTATTATTTAATTGAATAACAAAGGTTTTCACTCGAACTTTGTCTGATCCGTTTCTCTTAGGCTGAGAATATTCTAATGCTGGAGCTGGACCTGCCCTCTCGTACGACTAAAGAGTACGAAGAACCCGTGATTGCGCCTAAAGTGGCGGCAGCCCTGGAAGATGCCCTGAGGGAAGAGGACGAGATTCAAGTCGATGCCTCTGGCCTCTATCCCAGCATGAGTGCCAGCCAAGGTTTTGTCCCTGGTGCCATGGCTGGGGCTTTCTCCAAGAAACCAAAGTCAGGGTGAGAATCCCCCCTCCCTTCTTTCCTGTGCCCTCTGTTCTGTTTTACACCTGCACTCATTTCCTTTCATCTTGGTTTACCTGTTTGTTTTCCCTTTTTAAATAACCTCCGTATTGTTTTTTTTGTCCCATCCCCTTTCACAGCCGCCCTAAAACAGGCAAGAAGGTGAGCACCCCTACATCAGCCCACAGCCCCTCTGGCTCGGGATCCCCTCTGTATCCTCAGTCCCGTGGCCTTGTGCCCAAGTGACCCCCCCCCCCAAAATCTCTACTCACAGAGAAACGTGACTACTGTCCACTATACTGCTTGCTGGATTAAATCACTTGGAGAAGAATAAAAGGAGGTGTTCCTGAATTTAAGGGACAATGGTTTAGGCCACAACTACCTTGTATGAGGGTCCATCCCATTCAGAGCACAAAGAGGTTTATTGTCTAGTTTAATTGTATAGTCTTATTCATTAACTGAGAACGACCTTGTTCTTAGTGTACAAGTGGCACAGATTGAGTTCCATGGCTTAGGCCTTTACTTGAGCTGCAGGTTTCTGTGTGTGTGTGTGTGTGTGTGTGTGTGTGGGGTAGAGAGAGAGCACAGCTTGTCCTGGCATTGTGGCAGCAGCACATGCCAGCTCCATCGTTTTGTGGGTGTGTATATGTCGTCTCGTTTTCAGATGTAGGATTAACAAATTAAACACTCACTTCTGGAGGGTATGAGCTTTGTTGCTCGTTCATCTCTACACATGCACTGTCGTGCTTTCCGGGCACTACATCATAGCTCCAGCTGTCCAGCAGCTCCTCAGCCCTTCCTCTACATCCCAGGACTAGGTGCCAAGGGGTTGAGGAGTTTTCTGGATTGGACCAAGTCCGAGCTGTAACAAGTACATGCTGTTCTCTTTGGGTCGCCTGAACTGGAAGGATGAGCGTGGGGAAGCTTATACAGGTCAATACACACCAAAACATCAGGGCTTTCAAGGTGCCTTCGATTCCTTTGAAAAGGATGAAAGGAGTGTGTTTTACTCCTCCAGTGTTTGTGTTCCTTGGAATGGACTGATGGTTGCGAACTGAAAATTAAATCCTCGTTTCTGTGTAACTGAAGTAACAAGAAGACCAACCGCTGTCTTGAAATATCACTGTGCTTTTCCCTTCAGGACATTGTAGACGGGGAGATCATCACTGGGGTCAGACTAGAATCCTCACAGGCCTGTTTAAAGAGTACTGAAGCCTTTTTCAGCCTAAACCTGATCTACTGCAACTGTGTACTGTGAGTTAATTGCCGTAATTTCCCGACTACAAGCCGCACAAGCTAAAACGAGGGGAAAATCCTGTTTTGTTCATAAATTAGTCGCACCGGACTAAAAGCCGCAGGTGTTTTAATGTTTAATTGTCCGATGGAAGAGAAGATGCACAACGGGGATTGTCAGGAAAGAGATGACTGTTTGGGAACACATTCTTTTATTAACATTTTGAGCTCGGTACATATTTGCATAACTTTTTACGTATATGTACTGTACAAAACGAGTAACAAATGTCCTGTATAACAATAACCTACAGCACAGCAGAAAAATAATGGCCTACCTTTCAGGCTAAGATGCAGTGACACGGCTTTCAGTCGGATCTGCACAGTTGAAACACCTCGCCCGTTTGCTCTGTGTGTCTTCAATAAAGTTCTCAAGTTTGGGCGTCTGCTTTTATTACCTTTTTATTACCTATTTTTGGACTGAGCCAGTTCTTCACGCTGGCATCTACAACGTCTCACCATTGATTCGTTTATGCCAAGGCTACGTGCAGCAGCTCTGTTTCCCTCGTTTAGAGCCAAATCGACTGCCATCAATTTAAAAGCTGCATCATACGCATTTCTTAGGTTTCCCATAATGAGGGTTTGTGAATGAGAGCTGTAATACCCGTCTCGCTCTTGCTAATCTTGTCTCTTTTTCATGCTAATTTGTACGGCACTACTTTGCCTGGTGGACAGACATGTGACCAACATACCACTATTTCCCCCCGTGACTGTGTGTCTGATCACGTGCCTTTCTGCCAAACAAAGTAGTGCCGTACAACAGTGGAACAAACCAAAACAATTTTCTTACGATATCACAAAAATCATGAAAACTCCACACCGGATTATAAAGCGCAGGGTTCAAAGCTTGTGCAAAAAGTAGCGGCTTATAGTCCGGAAATTACGGTACAGAAAAAGTCTATAGCACTATGGTTACATTCAAAGAAACCAGTAACACAAAGCTCATGATACTGGTTCTCCTGAACTGGGCTGCAGAACCATTAATACAGAGATCAAACTGAACTATAGAACTAGACCCTGATCTGCGCTGTACCCCACTCTCTACCTTACCTATAAGGTTAATCCCATCGCTTGCTGCTACTGTAGGGTTTGATTAACCCCCATGATATTATACATAGATATGAAGAAATCAGTAAATAACTGCTATACTATATGTGAAAAAAGATGAATGCAGTCATATAGCAACATTTATAACGCTAACTTATTACTGTACTGGTCTGTTTTATATTCAAGCAGCTGTAGATAGGTTTTTATGGTTCTTTTCTTTGGTCTAGAATGTATTGTTTATTTTCATTTGTATTATTTAATGTACATATGTATTTTTGCATATAATAATTTTTTTAAAAGTTCATTTCATGAGACTGCTTCTGAGACATTTTCCTGAACGGCTTATGAATTCATGTCAAAAGTTGCTTTGTCACAACCTGGGGTCTCAAGTCAAGACAGACGGTATTTCTTGTCCTGAAAAAGAGCTCTTACCTCCGAATTGAATTCATCACTTAGTTATGGAGTCGACAGAGCAAGCGGAAAACTAGAAGAAATCTGGAAAAGTGCAGAAACATAGAAGATGACACAGCAGTTAGCATGACACTACAGAAAAGCCTGGTGTTCATCTTGAGATAAAAACTTGAATTAAAAGGAGGTGTATCAGATGGTGAATTTATGTTTAGAGAGGAAAAATAAAACCCTTTTAATTTTCTTGTGGAATCACCAAAAGAAAAGGCGGGAATTAGGGCGGTTATGGTGCAGTATAGATATTATTTGAAATAGCCTTCTAGATTTTTCTTGCAGATTTAATTTCAGTAAATATTATAATATTGTACCTCCTAACAGAATGACTCTCCTAAAACAGAAGTAAGCTTGTCGAGGGAGAACGTAGAGAAGTGTTCTAGCCAAGGGCCCTTCCTCTTCCTCCTCCCTCCTCCTTCCAACAGGGATGTGGGTTTAGGTTTGGTAATGGTAGCCCACTGTTACTGAATGCACACACACATATATATGTATATATATATATGTATATAGTGTGTATGTGTACATATGTTCTTTTAATTGTTTTTTTTAAGTACCAGTGAAAAACAAGGACAGCAACATTAAACAAAATGCAACATAGTTTAGTTGAAACTGTGTCTTGAACGTGAATGGGTTGAACAATCCAATTTAAAGAGGGAAGGTTATTGCAAAGCTTAGAAGGGGAAAAAAAATCTTCAAGAAACCCCTTAGTGATCAGGAACATGAACCGTTTAAAAAGCTTGAATTTAGGAATAGTTTATAGCTCATAAAAAGGTAAAAGAGGGGAAGCCATGCTGATATCAAACAATCCAATTTGAAACCATCAAAGAAGTCAGACACACAGAAGGCAGATACGTTGTGGTAAAAAAAAGCCAAAATGGCAGATGAAATATTTACATTGTATTACCTTTATGTACCGCCCAACAGCGATTAACAATTACTTGATGTTATAGCTGCTGAAGCAGAAGCGAAGCTGATTTGCAGACGAGACCTAAATATCACATTGAACCAAAATAGAACAAGAATAGATTATTTCATGATCAACTCCACAGATGTAGAGGTAGAGTGATGGAGTGGTAAAATGATCATAATATTGTTTACTTTAAGTTTGAATGGAAGCAAAAGAAACACCATCTGCCTGATGAATGTTGGCAATTTCAATTATCTAGAACATGGAGAGGGCAAAAAAAAAAAATTAAACAACTTTATACAGACAGGAAAATGGAGAAGTGGATTCTGTTACTATCTGTGATGCCTTAAAAGTAGTGATTAGAGGGGAAAAAACATCACACATCTTAAGATATCTAGATTAAAATTGTATCAGGATAAGAGTGAGAAACTCAGAAGAGAAACATTTAAATCTGGTATTGCTCAAATCCATGAAAGAAGTAAACAAAATCAATGAAATACTAGTAACTAAAGTAGAAAATAAACTAATATTCCTAAAGCAGACATACTATGAATCGGGACCCAAAGAAAAAAAAACTTACTAAAATAAATGATTAATAAACCCAGTTTATAAAATCAGGAATCCGCAGACAAAAATTTTATAATATGAACCAACAAAGATAAAAAACCTATTTAGAAAAAAAGTTCTACAACCACCCAACCTCCCACAACAGGTAAAATACAAAATGAGATAAACTGCCATATCACAATAAAATAACTGGTTGAAGTAATCGCTAGGTTACAAACAAAACTCCTGGAAGTGATGCATTTCCATCAGAACGGTACAAAATCTTTAAAAAAAAAGAGCTAACTCCACTTTTAATGGGTTCATTCAATAAAATACTAAAAGATGGTAGGGAGGCTATAATAGCAGTACTTCCAATAGAAAGGGGGAAAAAATTCAGTGAAAACTTGATATCAATTCTGAATTTCAACTGCAAAATTTACACATCCATTACTAACAAGATGAAGACCAATCAGGATTTATTAATGAATGCCAAACAGAGGACAACATAAAGGACACTGCATATAATTGATGAAGTTCAAAAAGGACAAAACGCTTTGTCGCTTAGCAGAGAAAGCGTTCAATAGTGTTTACTGGAAGTTCCTGTATCTCAGCTTTGGCTTCAACAAAAATTCTGTAAATTGTATTAAATCACTGTTCCAAGAACCTAAGGCATGAATAAAGATTAGTCTAACAAATTAAATCAACTAGATCTACTGTGCAGGGTTGCTGTCTTTTCCCTACACTCTTTACATTGTTTATAGAACCACTGGCCCAAGCGAAAACCCAGATTTTATCTCTAAATTATTCCCCATCCAAAGCAATACAAGAGAACAATTTTAAATAGAATGCTAAAGCATACTATACTATAATTAAAAATGTACAAAATGATTTGAAGCAAACTATGAGCAGTTAAATCTGGATCTCCATCGAGATATGGAAAGGTTTTTTTAGTGTAGTCTTTGGCTATGTTAGACTTTAGCTCTAGAATTGAAATTATTAAGATGAATGTACTTTTAAGAATCCTTCGTTTCAATCGCTGCCAGTGGAAATCCCTAAATCAGTGTATTGAGTGGAATAAAAAAAAATCTAGGTTTATTTGGGAGGGCAAGAAACCAAGAATAAAATGCGCAACTCTTTAAAATTCCAGGGATGTAGGAGTGGTGGCTGTACCAAACCTTTAAGGATACTTTATGCTGCACGAATTCAACCCTTAGTATACTGATGGGATTCAAGTTGCACAGCTAAATGGAAGGAAATTGAAGTAGGAACAGAAGGATCATATTCAAAGTATGATTCCAAATAAGCGTATATGTGAGGGAAGTAAGGACTTGGTGCACAGTGGTGAGGAAATACAAATTAGAGAAGGATTTGATGGTTGGCGTTTGACCCTGCATTCAGGAACCCTAGATAACACAAACAATGGACAAATAAAGGAATTACAACAACACAAACATTACTGAAAGGAGACACATTTAAAATTTCTGAAGAATTTGAATTGAAGAACCAAGATTTATTTAGGTATCTGCAAATCAGAGACTTCTTTGAAATTACACACCAGATATTCCTCAGGAAACATCCAAAATGACTAATATTGAGCATCTAATAACGATATAAGCAGAGTGATATCTGTTTTATATAAAGGTTTAGAACAGAACAGAGGAAATTCCACACGATTTTTGAGATAAATGGGAAAAAGAAAACAAAATTCAACTGAGTACAGAAGACTGGTAGAACATATGTAAAGTACAGAAGCCTTAAGAGTTTCGTTGGAAAACCATCGCTATTTTATCACTCCCAAGATGAAAAGTAAATATTCACAACATTTGTGTTAGAGAAGATTTGGAACAGATAATGCAAATCACTCATGTATGTTGGGAATGTGTAAAAATGAAAAAATTCTGGGATGATGTGTGGAAAATATTGGGATATAATCATTTAAAAAGGAAGTGGTACCTGGCAAAGACCATATTTGGTTAAAATCTTTTTTTGCTGCAATTAAAAAGTCAATTACCAGGAGATGGGGTGAAGAAGAACCTCCCACTCACTTTGGAGACCTGGGAGGATCTTGTTGAGGAGATGTTTGAACTTGGACAAATCGTAAGCACTCAAAAATCAGACTTTGAAGAAAAAATTTACCGAATGGATCTTCACAGAGACACCGGGCGTATGGAAAATGGATGACTGGTGTTGAATGGATGGGTACAGTTTGGTAGTTGTGCCTTTTTTCTCCTCTAACTCCTTCCCTCTTTCTTGTTAAGTGACTGTAAAAGTAACAATGAAATTCAAGTAAAAAAAAAAGAAAGAAATTTCCCTTGTCCTCAACGAAGATTGAGAGGTGTCCCGGCTGCGCTGTTACACACTTCCTGTCGAGTGATTACGAAAAGATTTTGTATTGAAGGTGATGAAAAATGTCTGTCTTCAGTGAAATGTTTGTTCTATAGTCATATCCACTGAACCAAAACCTGCTATCTGTTGTTCTCAAACAACCATAAAAAAGATTTTTTACATTAATGCACTAATATTTGTCTTTTTACCCAAATGTCCTCAGTTGTTTTTTTCCCTTTGAATAAAGAATGATTGTCTACTAAATGGGAAATAAGTATATGAAGCAAATCGTTTAATGCTTAATTTTTCTTTTATTAAACTACGGGATGGGGAGAGTTGCCTGGGGGCCTCACAAATATCCTTTATTATAAAGGGGGCGGCATAAATATCAGCAGGCTTTAAAATGTTCTGTGATTACAAAATTCAGTTCGGTATCATATTGAGATTCTGCATCGTTTCTGATAAATACCTGACTTCACTGCTGAATTTCCTGAGAACAGGATTTTCTGAATGTTTCCTTTTTAAAAAGAACTGTAAGGAAAGTGCTTGTAGTAATGGCATCGAAGTGCAAGTGCAAACTCAGAAATTCATTGAAAGATCTGTACCTTAAAAGCATACAATAATTTCAAACTAGCGTGACGACATCTTGGATCTAAAGGGCCCCAAAAATTAGTCTCACGGTCCATAATCGAAGAACAAACATTTTTATGGAAACCAACTGAATAGAAACATATGCTATTTTTCCGATATTAGTTACAAAATACAACCAACGCTGGGTCATTTTTGGTCTTTTTAACTGCCTATGCGCCAAAAAATTAATATTCCTGAGTAGGGGCATTGGGAATTATTTAAACGTAACTTCGGTTTCATGATGTAATGAAAATCTATATGGTTTTGGTTGGGACAAACTATTTGTTGGTTGATGTATCCCAGAAAATAAAACGGTCAAGACCATTTTGGCTGATTTAGTATAAAGCTTTTGTTTGCAGACAAAATACAGTTTGGATGAAGCCGTGGAGAATTTATGTGGCGATGTATGCGGTTCATTTATAGGAAAAAAAATTCTGTGCACATACAAGTGCAACCTGACATCACAATAATCATGTCAAATGTAGCATTACCCCCAAAAAGGTAATCAGGTTTACAGTGTAAAGTGTTGAAACGCATCACCACAAACTTGAATACTGACAAAATGCAGGTGCACAGAAGCACTACACATGCAAACAGCATCCAGTACCTTATGAAGAGAGAATACAGAAGGCAAGGAAAGGAAACTTCAGCTATGGAGGCCAACTTTGAGGTCTTCCATAGCTTTAGAAAAATAACAATACTTCAGTCCATCACACCAATCTTGCAAACGTCCCAAAGCAACGGCAGGCAGCAGTTAATCTCACTGAAATCGTCAGTCAGCAGTGTAAAGGTCACATCTGTCCATTTGATATTTGACCTCTGCATATACAGTACAGGCCAAAAGTTTGGACACACCTTCTCATTCAATGTGTTTTCTTTATTTTCATGAGCATTTACAGGTAGATTCTCACTGAAGCATCAACACTATGAATGAACACATGTAGTTAGTGGATTTCTTGCTTTATCAATGGGGTT
>JBBIGC010092116.1:0-10076 GCA_037576955.1 Lepidarchus adonis
AGATAGATAGATAGATAGATAGATAGATAGATAGATAGATAGATAGATAGATAGATAGATAGATAGATAGATTCATAAGAAAGCTGAGTAAGCAAGTTTCTATACAATGATCCATTTCAGATCAAACAGCTTTTTATCGCAGCTTTTTTATAGATTACATCACAGAAAACAACAGAAATGTTGAAAAATCTATAAACCTTCCTTTATTCCTCCAGGGAACAGTGATGTTTCTGATGTTTCTGCTTCGTAACCAACTGACAGTCTCAGCCTCTGGCACACACATCTTGTTTGGCCTCATTGCGGCCGGTTTGTGGACTGGAAACTCCTTTCTGGGTTACCTCACTTCCAAAGACGACAGCACCGGAGTTTCTGTAGAGGAGATATACAAACTGGCTTTGCAGAGAAAGGAACGAGTAGGCCTACGGTTATTACATAAAGATGTGACCCAAAGAAGAGCGTAGAGCCTGTTAACTTGGACTCGCCACTTGTTAACTTGGACTGCTGCAGCAATGTTAATACCACAAACCAACAAAGAACTGCAACCTTTCACCATGACGCTGTTAAAATATCCATCAGAACTCAGAGTCCTGAGCAGAACTGTGCCTAGTACAGCACCGAGTGTGTAGTGAAGACACTGTGAGGCATGAACTGGTTTCTTCTGGTTGTGCATTTAGGCCCAAAACCATTCAAATAACTTTTTAAAAATATAATGATATTGAGAAGTACCTTGCATCAACATATACAACTGCCTGCGTTACATTTGGATTTTTAAAAATATTTTTCTAATTTTCTAGTATTGGATCCATTTGATTAGTGATGCCATGTGATTTTAATTAAATGTTCTTGGCTTCTCACTCAGTGTACATGTCAGTATGTATAAATATAGAAGCATGTAAACTACGGTACAACTTTCATATAAAATCACCAAACACACACACATTTGGGAACTGCAGCGATGAAACTTGTTGACATCTAAGAAAAATACAATGTTGGAAAATTAGCTGCCAAACGACATCCCTTTAGTAAAAGTGTAAAACATCGTCTTCATTCACCTGACACCAAAAATAATATGACATGTTAATAGTAGGCGCTTAAACCTCGCCTCTAAAAAGCTTCACATATGCACTCTTCTCATACATTTTGGTGCTGCTATTGTTTTGTGAGTCCATAGACTGTAGGAGTTTGTAAAACAATGAAGCTGTCAATAATGAAACCTTATTTGGGTGTTTTTCTGACTCTAAAGAGAAAGGGCTTAGCCCACTTGTACCAGCTGCCTTTGCAGGCTACTTATAAATGCACTGTGCTTTTGTAGAAATGCTAATAAAATGGGCTTAACAGGATTTTTATGATCTCCACGTTGCTAATGTAAGTGACAGCACCATGCATAACGAAGTGAAAACACCTGCTTTCACAGCTGTCTGCATGCAGCTTCTTTCATTCACACCTGTCAAGTCCATTTTTCGGCTTTTTTTACTGATGCATAATGGGTTCCTCTTGTCTGTTTTAAACTGCAGAAACTCTGTAGTGCCCTCCCCCATCCCAATAAGCAATAAACCTAACGAAGTTCAGTTTCATGAACTGTATATGCAACACTTTTGGTCCATTGGCTGATTGCAAACAGCTCTTTTTAAGATTCACGGTCTGTGTCAAAACTGAGATGAGTCATCTTTAGCCTTCTGACAGTTTCACCCATGAAACCATCTGATCCACACCACTGACTCAGGACCTTCTAGGCAGCTTTGCCAATTACCATGTTGCTTCTGACCCTTTTTTCTCACCTTCAAGGAAAGTTCTACCTCTTATATTTCTCATTTACTGTACATACTGTACAACCGTCAGTACTGACTATGCTGATATCATATCATCTTGTGAGCGGTGGTCCTGTGGTCTTTTTCTTTGGATTGAGGCAAAGGCTACACAGAAACACTGGCTGCATTCAGCATCTACAACATACACCTATTGGAACACATAGTATTTCTAATAATATGACATTTGCGTTAATGTAAATGTCAAAATCTAGTCACCTCCCCACAAGTAAAGGCAATTGAAAATAGCATTGGCATTGAAGTGCCATTTAGTTTTAACAGAAAAAGATATTTTATTTTGGAAAAGAAGTAAATATATTATGACAGTGCCAATACCCACCACTAGATGGCTCTGGCTTTTCAGGAATTGGTCCCAGTGAGAACCACAGAATCTTGGTCAAAGACTTGATGACTCACTGTCTTAAAATGTAAAAATTCCATCATGTTATTAAAATGAACAAGTTGAAGTGAATCTTTTATCCTGGAAATATGTGTCATTCTTGTAAAAAGCTCAATACTAAAATATACATAGTTAAGTCTGGAACAACATGTTGCACTAATAAAGTAACAAAACCTGCTATACAACACAATCAACTATTCTGAAACACACTGCTGTACCTTCACAATCACATCAATACAGTATGTGTTATATCTGAAGCACCTCCATTTTTAGGCCTTGCAGGTCCACAGTGCACTGCAGTCTAGGAAACGAGGTCTTACACAAACCCATCCAAGGTTACAGCTGCGGCGAATACAGACGCCATAATTACATTAGCCATACCCCAGATTCACACTTTTCGTCAGTGTATCCCTGACCTCTGAGCGGCGTTGGGCACTCTGAGTGTCTCTTCCAATTCCCCCACCTTCATCTAAGGCCAATCTCTCAGCCCAAATCCCTTCCACTGCTACAACCAGCCTGATTTGTATTTGAGGCATAGTGCCCACGTTCCTTGCTAAAGAAACCACGAATGAGCCGGCAGTGCCCACAACAAGGGAGAATAGTGCCTCATATAAAAATGTATTGCAGTTTTTTAGCATTCATTGCACTTATTTCCATTCCATTTACATAACACTTACTGATTTACTCAGCTATTATTCAGTATTGACTATTAATGAATAGTTTGTGTGTAAAACATGTACTGTAGCCATGAAAAAGTACAGACACATTTCAGTTTCAAGGGTTAAACTTAGCACTTTCCTGTTGAACCTCCAATTAACTCACAGGAAGACAAATGTATATGTAGTATCCAGAGAATCAGCAAGGATCAACTCTTTTTGTCATATTATTTAGCTTTAATATGTAATTATAATGACAATTATGCAATGAATTTCATAATAAATGACATTTACATTCAATATACATTCTGTATTGACACATCTGAGTATGCAGGTCCAACTTTTTTGTTTTAAAACTGTGAAAAGACAAAAAAGGAATTTCTTTTTTCTTCCGAAGAAACAAAACGTTTCATCAAATGCAGTAATGAAATGGATGATCTCTTTTACTTACAAGTTTATGTAAGATTTTATGCAATGAATCCAAGTTTTCAAAAGAATCTCAAAGTTATGTTAATGAGTGAAAAGGTATGAACATGATACCATACTTTTAGTCCCTTAACTTGTAAGGGTAAAGTACTGTAAGTGCAAATATTAAGCTCCCAGGGTTTACAGACTAGTATTAAGCATAGAAACAGGTCTTTAGGCCACTGTATAAGGCCCTGCTTTATTGTGGTTTTACTGGTTTACAAGTCAGCTTTATAATTGTATTTTTGTGTTATTCAGACTTCTGTTAGGAGCAAATATCAAACGCGACACATCTTCATAATTGGTGAAACTATACCATTAAATATCCACCAACGCTGTGTAATTTCCTCTATGATCAGTGCAATGAGCTTCTAAATGTTCAAGAATTGAACACAAATATTATCAGAAATCTTTAGTACATGTCAGTGTCCTAGTGCAAATTGCTTACGTGCCGTTCCACATAGTTTGATGCTTGTGTGCCCCTGATTTAAAATCGTCCAAGCCTCTATCCCAATGCTGGGGCAGCAGGGTCACAGCAGCTTCCACGGTTGAGAAGCTGAGAGGAATAAAGCGTAAGATTGCTCACACAGTTTAAGCACACACTCCACACTGTTGTCACACATGCCCTAAGTGTTATTTTTACCCAGGTTGGGTCTTCATCTGATTGTTTTCAAGATGACTGGCTACAGAAACCAACCCAGTAAGGGTCATGGCTGGGGCAGAATGCCCTTTAGGATCTGTTATCTGTTAAACTCTTGACTACATGCAGTTCAGCATAATTTATCAGTCTCATTATGACACTCTATTCAAAGATGCTGTGACCTCAATCCCTTCTTAAGCAGTAATGAGTGGTTCATGGTTCCTTATCACTGGAGGTTTAAGATTTGAATATTTACAGCTCAGCTAAGTTACCAAGACCTCTGTGTACCATGATAAAGAAAATTTAGAATAGTGACGATTATTTTGTGATGGCCACACCTCTGCGCGTTTCTTTCCCGCACATTAGTGATGGATGGTGCTATGATGGTACACACATTGCTGGAGAGCTTCTTTTAAAAGGTGGAAAGTGTGCAGAATTGTGTGTCCCTACCGATATCCAGCCTTTGCTGAACTGTTCTCAACAATAATTTTAATCAGACAGAAGTAAAACGCTCCATAATTCGTCTGGTATGCACAGGGTTAAAACTAGCTGGCTGTAGTGGAAGGCGTGTTTCATAAGGAGCAATGCATTGTGGACTATGTAGTGTCTGCTGAAGGAAAATAGAGGAGATGTAGTTCAGTTGGTAGCACAATGCTAGTGCAACTTGCCAAGTGACAAAGGGGAACAGAAGCGAAGCCCTGAAACCAAAGTATCGGTTTCTCTGTGCATCTGACCGCGGTCGCAAAGCAAATACGGGAAATATAACAATATAATTGCTGCTATGTACATTAATATGTATCCCTGTGTTTCTGTGAAGTTTCGCTATGTCATTCTTGTGCGATATATATTGATTATCACAGAATCATGGTATCGCTATATCGTTATCGTGAACCAAGTATTGCGTATTGTATCATATCGTGAAATACCCTGCGATTTCCACAACTATTATCTAGTACCCTAACCATGTGTTTCCCAGAGTGCAAATCAAATCGGCCAACAACAAACGTTTGATTTAATGTGCCAGCCACTAGAACAATTCATTTAATTCCTGAAGGTATATTTTAGACTCTTTAAATGTTGAAATGTGTAATATACTGTCTGATATACTGTCTTAGTTAAGCATATGCTGCACTATGGAAACTGGGTGTGTAGTGGAGTGTGCAGGAGTCAGAAAACTGAATGAATAAAGATCAAGCGGAGATGAGTTAGAAAAACAGAGGGCAGCCACACAAGCCCTCTAATTGATCTTTGGTGATTTGTTTAGTCACTCTTGGCCTATTTTCGTGCTCACTGAGCCTGCAGGTAATTTGCACCCCTTGTTTTCGTCAAAGCAAAGCATAGGGGGTGGTGGGGCATTCTTCCACTTTGTGCTAATGTTTTGGGTCTGCATCAATAACATCCAGCTGAGAGGGATGAGCAGGGTTTTCAAGATGAGTTCATTCTCATCCTGTGAGAGGTTGAGCCAAGCTGGAGTTGCTCAAGCTGTAGGCCATTTTATTTCCCCACAAACATCTTGCACTTGATGGTGTAGGAGTGTCATTGTTGTTGAAGTGTTGTACCTGTATTGTTTACCTGTGAAACAGCAGTCCTAGGTCAAAAAGTTGCTTATAAATTAAGTGCAAGTGGGTGGGCTAAACCACTGCAGGTATATATACACTGCTCTAAAAAATAAAGGGAACGCTTAAACAACACAATGTAACTCCAATCTCACTTCTGTGAAATCAAACTGTCCACAAGCAACATTGACTGACAATCAATTTCACATGCTGTTGTGCAAATGGAATAGAAAACAGGTGGAAATTATAGGCAATTAGCAACACATCCCCAATATAGTAGTGGTTCTGCAGGTGGTGACCACAGACCACTTCTCAGTTCCTCTGCTTTCTGGTTGATGTTTTGGTCCCTTTTAAATGCTGATGGTGCTTTCACTCAAGTGGTAGAGTCAGACAGAGTCTACAACCCACACAAGTGTCTCAGGAAGTGCAGCTTATCCCAGTTTGCACATCAATGAGACCTGTGGCAAGAAGGTTTGCTGTGTCTGTCAGCGTAGTGTCCAGATCATAGAGGAGCTAACAGGAGACACTCCAGTACATCAGGAGACATAGAGGAGGCCATAGGAGGGCAACAATCCAGCAGTAGGACCGTTACCTCCGCCTTTATGCAAGGAGGAACAGGAGGAGCACTGCCAGAGCCCTGTAAAATGACCTCCAGTGGGCCACAAATGTGCATGTGTCTGCTCAAACTGTCAGAAACAGATTCCATGAGGGTGGATGAGGGCCCAACGTCCACAGGTGGGGCTCGTGCTTACAGCCCAACACCGTGCAGGACATTTGGCATTTACCAGAAAACAGCAAGATTGGCAAATTCACCACTGGCCCCCTGTGCTCTTCACAGATGAAAGCAGGTTCACACTGAGCACACGTGACAGATGTGACAGAGTCTGGAGATGCCGTGGAGAAGGTTCTGCTGCCTGCAATGTCCTCCAGCATGACCAGTTTGGCAGTGGGTCAGTAATTGTGTGGGGTGGCATTTCTTTGTGTGTGTGTGTGGAGGGGGTAGCCTGACTTCCATTAGGTACTGAGATGAGAACCCTAGACTCCTTGTGAGACCATATGCTGAGCTTCCTCCTCATACCGCAGTACAGTAAGTTAACTTAAGCAAGACTAGTGATGCTTTCTGAAATAAAACATGAGGTTCGACAGGCTTTTTAAGTACTAATGATATCACAGTCTGCTCAGAAAATTATATTGTGCCTAGAATTTATCACAATAGCGATAAATATTGCCATGGTCACCTTAACCAACACCTGCTACTTGAATAAAAAACAAAAAATTTTAAAAGGCAGCTACTGACATGATTACATGTTGAGTCCGGGACAAGCCTGAGTCTGAGACCACAGAAAAATGTCTTGTTCTCCAGCCCTGTTCGTAACAGGATGTTTTCTATTTATAGATTGTGGAATAGGAAACTTTCACAATGTTTGTCATTTCCATTATTTGAACCCTTTATATTGTGTACAGCAGGTTCTGTCAAACGTCTTGCAGTTTTTATGATCTGTGATGGTATACTTGAAGATTATTCAATAAAGGCTTTCTGTTTGTTCCTGTTAGGCTTGAACTTGACATTTCTTTGGCTCAAAGGCTTTTTGTGGACTGCTTCTTTCACCATAGACCAATGCTACTTAATCCGACCCAAAGAGCTTACCAGTTCCAGGCATTCTTTGATTCAACACTTCAGATCCAGCGCATCATGTCATTAAAGAGCAGGATCAGGTGTGCTGGTCAAGGTAATATTGAAACTGTGCAGTTCTGTAGGTTCCCAGGAACAAACTCTCATTAACCATATTATGTGAATTAATTTTACATGGGGTCAGAAGTCCTCTTTAACAGGTGACCCTCTGATTTTATTTTCATTTTGTCCAGCCATGTATGTGCTTTCTCTCCCTTCTCCCTCTGAGAAAACACATGAATGAATTTCACTTTGCATGAGGAAAAGTTTTTTGACCACTCCAACATGTCATATTCACATTTACAGTATTATGCAAAAGTTTGGGCACCCCTTGATAAAGAACAGATTTTAGTGATTTTGTAATTGAAAAGATGTTAACACAGTCTCTCTAGGACATGGTATATTGTATGTGCAGCTCTTTTAAGATCAATCCACTAATTTTCAATGATGTTTAAATCAGGGCACTTTGATGGTCATTCCAAAACCTTCAACTTGTGTCTCTAGTAGTCCATGGTGGATTTCGAGGTATGTTTAGGATCATTGTACTGTTGTAGAAGTCATCCTTTTTTCAGCTTCAGCTTTTTTACAGATGGTGTGATGTTTGCTTCCAGAATTTGCTGGTTTTTAGTGGAATCCATTCTTCCCTCCACCCGTGCAGTGTTTCCTATTCCACTGGGTGCAACACAACCCCAAAGCATGATAGATCCACCCCCATGCTAAATGGTTGTCAAGGTGTTCTTTGTTGATTGTGGCCAAAGAGTTCAATTTGAACTTCATCAGTCCACAGCACTTGTTTCCAAAACACATCAGGTTTCTGTAGATGTTCTGTTGCATACTTCTAATGCATTTTATTATGGAGATGCAAGTAAGATTTTCTTCTGCTGTCTCTTCCATGAAGGTCTGTTAAATCTTCTTGCAGATTATTTGCAGTCAAATGGGGATTCTGATTTGTCTTTCTGACCAGCATACAAGCAGTTCTCTCTGAGAGTTTTCTTGGTCTTTCTCAATGTGGAAACTGCACCTGACAACACTTTGCTATCTTCTTATAGTCTTCTCCTGCATTGTAGGCATCAATAACTTTCATTTTCAGAGACTTACACAGCTGCTTAGAGGAGCCCATGGTTGTTGAGTGTCCACAAGTGTGTGCACAAGGTTTAAAGAGTCAAAGTATGTAAAGCTTTAAAATTGGCACCAGCTGACATTTAAAAATGACAGCTGTGTCCATGCATCAGATTTAACAAGCTTATTAAGGTCTGGAACCTTGTAAAAAGAATCTGAGACTTTGGAACTCTTATGGTTTGGGCCATAATAACAGTGCCATAATAATGTTTTTATTTTTTATTTTCACAAAAAAATTAAAATCACTTTACTTATCTAATCATTAATCAAAGGGGGCCCAGACTTTTGGATAAAACTGTACATTATAGATGATCCTCTGTAGAAGGAATATAATTAAATCTCAAGTGCATCAAAAAGCTCTTGGATTCACTTGAATAGTCAAGTGCAGAACATTAACTAAGTAGGAGTTACATTTCAAATAAGGTGAATAACATATGTACATGAGTGTATTAAGTTCTGAGTCATTATGTCCAAATCTAAAGCTGCTCACTTTTCCTCAACTCAACAATAAACAGAGGTTTATTGACTGATCATTCTCAGCAAGGAGCACATCTTCTGGCAGCTTCCCTTCTGAGAGATATTTTCTTTGTTATAAAGTCAAAGAGCAGAAGCAAAGAGGGGAAAAGATCCAGTTGAGTATGGAGGGTTAGAGGGAGAGTGACAGAGAGAGTATTTATGAAGATATGAGATGGGTGCTTGTCATTCGCCTTTAGGTCTGACAGGAAGGCATCTCTGGGGAACATTGCAATATTAAGAGGGCTGCTGTGTGAAACTTCAGCTGCGACTTCCACCTCATTTGTCTGCAAAGGTCTGCAAAGACCAGCTCTGCAGCTGTCATTTCACAATACAGGGAATAAATCATTGCTGGATGGTAACGTCTCTATCTGTCACACCCTTTACCGTTCCCCCTGTATTGTTGGCAAGATGAAAAATGTACATCTTGTTCTTCTTGTACACTTTCCTTACCAAAAGATTTATGCTTCAAGCTTCAGGTTGGTTGCAGAACCCGAGACAAGAGGTTATAACATAATGGGGAAAACAGTTTGGTCCATGAAGCTCAACTCCACCAGAGATTAGAGGACTTGCTTGCTATGATTTAAAATAGCTCTTGTATTTCATAAAGCTCTCCAAGGGGGCACATTGACTGTTGACATCAATCAACCCCACTTATGTAGACCCGGGTGCCGTCTCAGAACAAATTGCGTCCACAGCAGCACTGGTGGTGTTGGGAGGGGTACTGTGACTTTATACCTGGCATGGCCCTTCTGTCGAAAGAATGTGCCTTCTGAAGCATAAGCATATAATCATTCTCCTTCTCAATCTTGTCTCATCCACTTCATCCTGCTACCTCTCGAATTCTGAGGGGTCCTATTTCAATGCATGTAAAAGTGTACTGACTAATAAAGGCTTATCATCATCATCATCATCAAATGGGGAAGCATCATGTTGCTGAGGAACTGGACTACAGTAGGGATAAGGGGATACGAGGAAGGAGACTGAGAAGTTGAGTGTTCTAAACAGGCTTCATGTTGGTGAGGAAAATAACACCCTTGGTGTCCATGGTTGCAAAAAAATGGATCCTACCATGTAGAAGTCTGGAATAATTTATTATGATGGGAATAGTTTTGTTTATTCCCATTGTTATACTTTTTCTTCATTTAGTGATAGTGATTCGTGATTTCCAATCATTGTGAACACACCACTGCACACAGTGAACCACAACGAAATGTGTCCTCTGCATTTTACCCATCACACGTGCACAC
>JBBIGC010092138.1:0-10076 GCA_037576955.1 Lepidarchus adonis
ACAACGCCCCTTTGCTATAGCAACTGTAAACAGGCGAATCGGATATGGGTCACAATTTAAAACACGTGTAAACAGAACGTCAAAAAAATCGGATATAGGCAGCAAATCAGAACTGAGCATCAAACTACTCAAGTGGCTCATATTTAGGCCTCTATTAGATGATGTAACAAAAATGGCAGTGTGCCCTCCAAACACCATCCATCTCACTTGAAAGAGTAAAGATTTTACTAAATTGATGTTGGATTAAGTTTTGCCAAAGACAAAGGAGAATACCATCAAGTGCAGGTGGATTTAGTTGGTAGCAGTCTTGAACAGGTGCTAAAAACCATAAACCTGTCGCCTCCCATGATAAAATCAATGGCCAATGTAAAAAGCACACTTCTGGTTTTCTGCTACTTTGGGCCATACTCACCTGTCCGAAAAAAACACACCAAATTGAAAATTAACTTAGATTTTAGTCCAAGTATTATCAGACCATTTGTACAGTATTTATTCTTTCCTCCACAAAGTAAAGGGCAGTTTTCAGACCATTTAAAAGAGAGGGTAGGTCAACATAGTCTGACTTCACTGCTGCAGTCTGAGTCTGTTTGTTTCCTTTTTTCTGCTACTGTGTTTTCAGGATGCATATCCGAGTGTTTCCCGCGAGGAGGCTGAGGGAGTCAGGCTAGAGCCACTTTAACACTCATAGGGGCTGCATTAGCGTGTGTGTGCAAGGGTCAGTGTTATAAGGCTTGAGAGCTGCAGTGCTGAGTGCATTTAGAGTGAGCACTCCCTCTACGTGGCCGTAATGGCACCCCGACCCCGGGCGCTTCGGCTCTAATGCACTCTGGGGCTCAAGCAGGAAGGAAGGAGACTTTCAAACACATTCCACATCCAGAAATGAGGAAGAAGAATAAGAATCAGCTTCAGAGCCTCCGACCGGGCACAGTTGGGAGCGTACATTGCTTTTTAAAGTTTTTCAGTGGTATTATGATTCATTTCCGCTTTGCTCTGCCTTAGCTTTTCAGTCTTAACACTAAAAGCAACAAAAGAAATCATAAGAAGCATCCCCCTCATTGCCTACCCACACACTGGCTCAGGTCTCTTTGCATTGCTTTGTTATGCTAGCACGTCAGGAAAAGTGACTGGGATGTGGTTTTGAGCACAAAGGCATATATCAGATCTGATTCGGTTTTTGTTGTATTAACACATACATTTTCTCTTTCTTTTTTCTTCAGATCAGTATTTTTCTACCATTTGTTTAGTTTTATAGGTCAAAACTTTTATAAAGGATCTGGTTGCTTGGAAGACTGTATAAGGAAGTAGTAAATACAACAATATTATTAGTTAGGTTTTTTAACCTAAAAAATGGTTTGACACCCAAAAGTGGTTTAGAGTAGTTATAGTAGTTGTATCTTTTAGAGACAAGATTTTCTTATTAAAAGTTGAGGCTTGTGCTTATACAGTATATCATGGCCAAATTTTCTTCAGAAATACAATTTTGTGCTGTGAAAATAAGGCCTCTAGTCTAACTAGTGAATAAATAACTTTGTACATTATCCATAATAAAATAAAAAATAAAAAAACACTATATACACAAATTATAATCCATATTTTTTCTCTTTTGATTCATTTTGCACTGTCTGAGGCCAAATTATGAATGTTCTTTTTTCATCTTGTAAAACTATACCAAATCTTGTAGCACAGAGGCACCTCCTGTTCTCTTGTGATTTTGACATTTTATATTAGGTTTATAAAAAAAAATTGTTGTGCAATGCATTTATTTAGGTTAGGTTACAGGCATGGCTGAGAGTGCAGGTGTTTGTAATTGTTACAGATGTTTTTTGTTAAAGGTTCCAAAGTTGAAATTCTAAATTAAACATAGATTGGTTCAGAAGAAATAAACCCTATTGGTGAACTGAAATGGCATGATTCATTTTTAAAAACTAGTTGTAGGCAGTACAGTTCTATTCGCTAAGGGACATATGCATGTCTGATTTCAACAGCCATGTGGTAATGTTATTCTAACAAAACCACATATGTACTTCAAAAGACCCAATTATGGAATGTGTGTACGAACAAATTCACAATTTGCACGAACCAGAGAGAGCTAAGTAGGATGTGAGCCATGGGACAATTACAACACAATGGCACTCTTATTGTAAACAGTAGCTTTTTTCATTTTGTCTTTAATTGTGCCAGTTGTGGAACAGCCCTCCTTTCGCTTTTTCTTTCCCTTTTTTTTTGTGAATATATTCATTTCCATTTGTGTGGAAAATTTCCATCCCTGTGATTCGTCTCTTTTTTTCTGCTGCGGTTGTGCCTTCACTTTGTTGTGGTTTTAATTAGTCCCTGGTGTCTCTGATATCTTTACTTTAAGGTTATTTTAGATTTATGCTCCAGCTTCATTGTCCAGTTCTCAATAGTGTAAGTGTGCCCAGACTTTGCCTGTGCTTTAGAGTAAATCAGACATCTTTCATGTGTTTGTCATATGTTTCTGATGGCAACTTCAAGTGTTATCAGATAAAATAGCTATTTATAAAATAGTTATGTAAGTTATATTGCATTATTGTTTTTATTGTGTCTGTAAGCATTATTCTCAATTCATCTGTATTCTTCTGTTAAGGACTCCTATCCCCCATAGTTCCCTGACATTCTCATTATATGTACCAAGAAATTCAGAAATATAATATAAATATAATTTTCAATTAATTAAAGTAATGTTTTTAAATATTTTCTTTACCCCTTAGAATTAAACTGGTCATTTTTTGTCATTATTCCTTTGGGATTAATATACATTAATGATTGGCTGTCCTGTATTGTACATCATTCATGAAGCAACCAGGGCTGAAACACTCGCATATCTAAATACGCTGGGTATCATGATGTCACAAAAACACCTAACATAACATCAGCTGTTATTGCAACTTAGTATTATTATTTAAAGTGAAAACTTGAAACAAATATATGTAATGGATGAAATTAATACAATTATTAATTAACAACTGGTTTCATGTATTAGGACTAACCTGTAAGACTAGCAACTTGACTAGCAAATATAGCCACTTGGGTTCTAGAGGATCCTGGAAAACTATTGTCACTTAACACCGTTTATCATTTCATCAAGAAATGCAACAAGAAACTCCCCAATCTTTAATTCTGTGCAGAAACACCACTGCGTTCTCTTTACCTGAGCTCATCTCAGATTAACTGAAAGACAGTGGACATATGTAATGTGACAGATAAGTCCATATTTCTGAGGAAAAATAGTCACCTGTTCCAATTATGAAACTGACTTTAAAATGATTATTCTTAACTTTCTTCAGATCAATCAAAATCAAATCCATAAACATAATTAATTGCAACCTGTTCTGCTTTGCTTTCATAAAGTCAGACAGAGCATTCGTCTTGGATATTGCAGACGTTGCTTCACGAAAGCAATGACCTGGAGCTTAAATTCAGCAGCATAGTTCTTGTGTTCTGACATAATATCGGTAAATTCCAAATTGTATTAATTGTTTATGTCTAACTATGGTATAATGTCGCTATCTATGTAGATCTGGTCTCCAGGTGGATGTCAAATTAGATGCTTTTACTTCTGAAGAGTAAATTCAGTAACACCGCATCTAATAACATGAGGCCATTTATCTTAGAGTTTTAAAACATAAATGAGCATTTTCTGCGGTTTATATAATGTGGGGCGGCCTATTGCTGGAGAAATACGGAATATCTTTTCATGGGATAACACTGAAGATATCACATTTTGATACAATGTAAAGTAGTCAGTGTACAGCTTATACAGTATAACAGATCACACTTGCTGACCCCTCAGAATAATCTTAATCTGCTTCCAGTAATCTTAGTTTGCTTGCCTTCAGCAAACTGTTTTTCTTGTGCATCATCATCTATCTGACGGCTATACAGACCAATTTGACGCAGTGTGGCACTTACTGTATGGTCTGAGCATTGACAGACTGACCCCCCACCCCTACAACCTCTGCAGCGATGCTGTATGGTATTGGCCACCGTGCTGCAGCTCAGTTTCAGGTGTTGGCAATGTTCTTATAGCCGAGGCCATCTTTATGTAGAGCAACAATTCTTTTCTTCAGATCCTCAGAGAGTTCTTTGCCATGACTGCCATGTTGAACCAGTGACCAGTATGAGAGAAGTAACACCACATTTACAACACCTGCTCCCCATTCACACATGAATTTATTTATTTTACACATGTTTTTAATTAAAATTTTATTTATTCATTGTTTTCTTCTCTTTTTATCACTCTCCGGTGTCGACCAGAGGAGGATGGGTTCCTCTTCTGAGCCTTAGTTCCTCTCAAGGTTTCTTCCCACTGTCGCTTTGGCTCATTGGGACTCGAACCCGGATTCTATAATCTCTGTAAAGCTGCTTTGTGACAACAGTCAGTTGTAAAAAGCGCTGCATAAGTAAATTTGACTTGACTTGACATGAGACCTTGTATCATCGGGTGTACTAACTTTTGTTGCAAGTGGTTTAGACATTAATGGCTGTGTGTTGAATTGTTTTAATCAAATTTACACTGTTGTACAAGCTGTACTATGACTACTATCTAATGTGTTAAAGTGTCATAGCCTGTGTTGTCCAATGAAAGATGTGTACTCACTTTTGTAAGATACCTTATGGAGTTTCATGAAGAGGAGAATCAGACAAAGGCCACAAAGGACCATTGTGCAGCTAAAGTCTAACCATGAATGGGCAAAAATACACCAAAACAGTTAGTCATATTAATTTCAAAATGATTAAACACTGTAATAAAAAAAGTACCACATGTAGCACTGTGGTAAACACTCTTCTGTCCCAATTTATGTTGGGTGTGCTGTAGAGATCAACTTCAATATGTTTTGTATTTGCAAAATGAATTTAAGTTGAACATTGAAAGCACTGAAAATATAAAATTTTCACTTTTATCAATACAAGTTTGAGAGATAACAAATAACACATTCTAGGTGTTTTGATCACATTAAAAAAAACAACTCTCAACCACCCGTGTAATTTGAAATATTTACCAGTATTAACCAGTATTAAGGATCAACATTGACACCTACTGAGAACAGCACAGTTACTGATGGCAGAAAATGCATTCATGGTATTACTTTATTGTTTGTGTATTAGTAAGACAATACCAGAATTTCATTTGTTTAATGTTACAGTTATCAGCAGTATGAACTCATGTTGAACATATTTTAAATCAGATACATTCAATTTACTGTCCAGATATACACAAACATCATGGTTCTCCATGTGTTTATTATATTAAATCAACTAAAAATGAATAAATAAATAAAATTTCTGCCATAAATTATTGCACTTGCTTGTAAAACCATACATTACCAATAATGGAACCTTCTTTTGTTAAAAGAAACAAATTAATTTGCAATTTTGTCTTTGTTTTGGTACCAAACTGAAAATTTGCTTTGTTTCAGATGGTGATGATGTCCTGAAAGAAAACTGAAAGAGGTAGAAAAGGTGGGCAGCCATTCCACCCCCAAAGGTGCAAACGAACAGGTGTCACAGGCACTCTGCTATGGCGGCAATGTAAATCATTTACAAACTGCACAGAGATAAAGCAATTACTGCTTTATTTAAAACACTCATGAACTCATGAAAATCAAACACCTGCTTACAGTGTGGGTGTGACCATCACAGCACACTTGCCTTTGCTGCAGCTTCGCAAGAAAAATCAATTAGAGCCAATGTCTGGAGCAATTGTTAAAATGAACAATTTACACTCCATTTTGTATCCATTAATATAAAATAGCGTTTTTGAAATGTCTTTATTTAGCAGTTTTATACTGTTTTGTCATTATCACAAAACAAAGTGAAAGTGATTTTCTGTCATTGCGAACACACCACTGCACAGTCACCACAACGAAATGTGTCCTCAGCATTTCACCCATCACACGTGCACACGTGGAGCAGCGGGCAGCTATCAACAGCGCCCAGGCAGCAGTGAAGTGGGGACGGTACCTTGCTCAAGGGTTCCTCAGTGGTGCCCGGGCTGGGATTACATTTACATTTACATTTACAGCATTTGGCAGACGCTCTTATCCAGAGCGACGTACATGGTGAGCAGTTGGAGGTTAGGTGCCTTGCTCAAGGGCACTTCAGCTGCTGCCCGGTGATGAGAATTGAACCTGGGACCCTTCGGTCACAAACCCACTTTTCTAACCATTGGACTATGGCTGACTTGAACCTGCGCCCTTGGAGCTCAGGGACAAAGTCCTAACCACTAGGCCACTGCCCAAAAGAGTGGTGAGTCTGAGGATCGAACCCGCACCTGCCAAAGTTAAGGCTGGATGGTAGCACTGTGAGCTATCGAGGAGTCACCACCATGATAACAAAACACCATAATAATAAATTATTCCCATCATAGTTATCCTCACTTCTACTAGCCTATATTTGTTCTGATCTGTGTCTACCTTTCTGTATGTGTCTACTATCTACTATCCAGTGTCTTTTCCACCATGCCCTTAATCTACCACCCAGTGTGTTCCACCACATTCTATATCTACCACCATTTATGTGTAATGCAATCCATCATGTTCTATAACTGTCATCTTCTGTGTTCTACCATAACCTATATCTACAATCATGTGTTCCAACAGTTTCTATGTCTATCATCTTATTTGTGTTCTATATGTTCTACATCAACCATCCATTGTGTTACAACATGTTTGTTTTCTAAAATCCTTTATGTGTAATGTGATCCTCAACATTCTATATATATATATATATATCATCTTGTTTGTGTTCTACCATGCGCTACAGCTACTGTCCATTGTTTGTTCCACCATGTTCAATATCTAATATTATTTATGTGTAATAAGTTCCTGTGTGTTTTCTCTAGTCAAATTTATTTATTTATAATAAACATCTCTACCATGTTCTATATTTACAATCCTTTATGTGTTACGTCATCTTCTACATCTACAATACTGTGTGTTCCACCATGTTTAGTATCTATTGTTCTGTGTTCCATGATGTCCTGCATCCTCCACTCTGTATGTGTTCTACTAAGTTCTATATTAGTACCATCTGTGTTCCGCACCATCCTGTGTTTGTTTCACTATATTATATATCTTCAATCTCATTTTCACATACCATAATGTATTTAACTAGAGATTTGATTCTCAATTCCTCTTGTTAGTTCTTACTCAGGCTCTTAGGGATTTTTTTTCTGAACGTGTCCCCTTGGCAAAACTCATTAAGTGGCTGTGTCCATATTTCTTTATTAAATTTGCTTTGGGACAATGACTGTTGGAGAAACAGCTATACAAATTTGTTTGGACTGAACTGAATTAAATTTGTACATTGCCTTACCTTGCATAATGAATTTTCAGAGAAGTTTTGGACTCTTTAAAAACAAAAGTCACAGTAAGAAACCAAATGCTGAATAAAGACTAAAGTTAAGGAAATAATAGATGTTTTCAGTATTCCACTAAATAGCCTCAAGTCTGTGGAGTATGGAAGGAAAGTGATGGCGAATGAATATTCAAACTTGGCTCTTTGTTGTCATCCAGATGCAATTCTGCTGCTGGCTGTAACATTTGAGGCTATTTATATTTTGATAAAAAAAATAAGGGAGAAAAAACACACATATTTGCACATTAAGAAGTATATTTGCATGGCCCAGTTCACATGTAGCAAGTATTAAAATGCATGTTTCTGCAAAAGGAGGACATGCTGCTGTTCTAAGGTTTAACCTGAGCATGTGACTAAATCTCAGACCTTAATCATGACACTAATATAAGCTGTTCTGACACACTGAGATAATATATCAGTCAATTTACCGCCAATATACAGTGGCATGAAAATAAAAATATGTAAAAAAGCCACTTACTATGCAATTATAACAAATTCCTGAAAGATGAGAAAAGAAAAAGAGGTGCAAAAGCATTTCAAAGGTTCTAGGACCCCAGTAAACCACAGTTTTTAATTCTTTTAGGAAACATTTGGTTGTTGTTGTCAAATTTGTAAGCATAGTATAATGTTGTGGCGGAGCTGGGGATTGGTTGGACCAGGGGCCATTTTGGAATTAATTTGCATACAGACAGTGACTGTATTGTTGCGTTTATTGTGTTTTGGGCGAATTGTTTGGTGCGAGTTTGTATGTGTTGTTGGGTGTTTGGGTGGTTTTGTGCATGTGTTTGGGGTGGCCGGCTGACCTCATCCCCCTTGTGAGTTTCATGGCCGCTGATGGCATGGGGTGAGCTCAGCTGGGTTAGATACTGGGGTTTATGCTCTGTGCGCTGCATGTGTAAACTGGAGCTCTTTCAAGAGCTTTAAAAAAATAAACCGGAAGCGACTTGTCCGTTTTCAAGCTCAAAGCCCTTGTGTCAGTCTCGCTTTTTCCCTCAACAGGTTTCCATCACCAGAAAAACATCACATTGGTGTCAGAAGTGGGATGGAGCAGCTGACACTCGAAGAGGTCGAACAACTCATCCGACAGCTGGAGGAGAGGTCACCAAGAGCTCAAAGAAGCGGCGGACTGGACGGAAGCAGTGATCCCAGGCCAGCCGGAGCAAGGAGTAAGCTTGGAGCTCTTGGGAAGACGGCAGAAAAAGGTAGCACCGGCTTTGACATCAGCGGGGAGTCCCACGACACTACTCAGCCGGGGGGCTGAGTACCCCAGCAGCAGCCACAGCCACCGTTACATGGGTGCGAGGTGCTGAGGTTGGGTAATCGAAGCCTCTAATAGCCCAAGGTCCGGCCCCGGGGTCCTCGTAAACAAGAAAGATGGAATGAGGCGCTTTTGCATGGATTATCATCAGCTTAATGCGGTCACATGCAAAGACTCCTACCCCCTGCCCCGGATTGACGAAGCTTTGGACCGCCTGTCTGGGTCTTCGTGGTTTAGCTCCTTGGATCTGTGTAATAGTTATTGGCAGGTGGAGCTGGCCCCAGACGCATGGCCCAAAACCACCTTCTTGTTCGGGCAGGGGTTATGGCATTTCCGAGTTATGCCATTTGGCCACATATGAGCGCCTTATGCAAAAAGTTTTAGGGAGCATTCCGTTGTCCTGCTGCATTGTGTACCTAGATGATTTACTAGTGCATGTGAATGCGTTCGATTCTGCACACACAGAAATGCCACTTATTTTGGAGGGAGGTCACAGTCATAGGGCAGGTCATCAGCAAAAGGGGGGAAACTGACCCCTCTAAGACTGAAGCAATTACAGAGTTGCCAGTGCCTGCAAACATTCACCAGTTGCGGACCTTTCTGGGGATAGCCGCCTATTACCTGCGTATAGTGTTATGGTCTTACAGGCCAGCTGTGCAGGAGTCCATGCAGGCCACTCCTGCTGTGTTGATATTTGAAAGAGTTAAGGACCCCTGTGGATCTAGTGTTTGGAACCAGGTAAGCCCAGGCTAGAGTATTTGGGCCACCTCTGGGAGCACCTCAGGGTGGTGCATGGGCTCGCATGGCAGGCTTCCGAGGAGGCTGGCCAGAAACAGCGGTGCGCTTATGATGAGCTGGCACTTCGCACTGGGGGAGCGGGTGTGGGTGTTCAACATGGTAAGAAAGAGCAGGTTGCTGCCCAAACTCGCCTCCCACTGGGTCGGGCCCTGCACCTTCCTCGAGTGGCTTTTGGAGGTGGTTTACAGGGTAAGGCTCACCAATCGTGCCAGGGTAGTGGTGCTGCACAGCGACCGACTTGCTCTTTACCACCATTGCTGTTTCCCAGAGCTCTTTTAAGAGCTATAAAAAAAATTAACCAGAAGTGGCTGTGTCCGCATTCAAGCTCAAAACCCTTGTGTCAGCCTCCCTTCTTCCCTCGACGGGTTTCCATCACCGAAAAAACTTTACAATATGTAGGTGTTGCAAAGGTTTTTAAATTGTTCTGAATTGTCTAATGGCCTCATATGACATTTTGTAGGAGGATCTGAAACCACTAAGTGTGATTTAAAAAGGCAAAAATAGACTAAATTAGTCTAAGGGCATTTGTTTTTCCTTGAACTGAACATCGTTTTGAGAGAGATATGTAGATAGATAGATAGAGAGAGAGAGAGAGAGAGAGAGAGAGAGAGAGAGAGAGAGAGAGAGAGAGAGAGAGAGAGAG